>JAAGNO010005720.1:0-26492 GCA_033439905.1 Ceryle rudis | reverse complement strand
ACGCGCGATTGATTGGCATGGCGGACGGGGGCGGGGGGGGGGGAGGAGCGGCAGGCCCGTGTGGAAGGTGCGAGGGGGTGTTTTTTGGGGGGGGGGGGGGGGGGGGGGGGGGGGGGAAAGAAACATTTTGGGTTTTTTCCAGGGCAAAATAGTAGGGGTTTTTTCATCTCATAAAAGCAACAGAAGAGAGATCTGCCATCCTTTGGATGGCTGTAATCACAGCCTCCTTATGTAAAATATTGTGTGCACATCACTTCTAACCCTTTTGTTGCTGCTGTGCTCAAAACAGAGGCCAAGAAGAAAAGTATGAATTATATCAAACTTCTCATAAAGCATGACCAGTGCAGAATAATACACAGCTCCCTTGCTGAAAAAGGCACCCAGCAGTGCTTGTGGCAATGGATTTTCATCAACACCCATCAGTTCCAGCTGCACAGAAGATTATTTATAAACACACTAAAAATGACAACTGGTCAATGAATATTAAATGTCTTCCAGTTTTTCCACACCCAAAGACAAACAAGCAAGCTCCAGAGTTGAACTGCCAGTTTGTATGTTGTCTTACTTCCCACTTCTTCCAAAACAAGGCACACCAAATCTACCCTAGTTTCAGCAGGTAGATTACAGGTTAAGTAAAACTGGTTTTCTTGAGCAGGATTAACTTGAGGTGCTTCTAAGATAATCCGTCTGCCTTCCAGGCACCCTCTAAATACTTAAAGGCACCTATTTGTCATCACTGATGCATTATCCTTGAAAAATGCATCATCCTTGCACGATGGAGCTATCTGATCTGCAGGGTGGGAGTGTGCATGCCTGTTACCTTTTGTGTATATCTGCTAGGAAGAAAAATGGAGAGTTTGTGGCCTGCATATTTCAAGCTGAACATTGAGACTGCTTAGATATTACAGGGAGACCCATTGCTGAACTCTGACCACCCTGTCCCAACAGTGCAGGATGGCACTCAGCTGAGCTACAGGAATGTGGCATGCTAGGTCTTCAACAAGACGACTGTTCAGCAGGGCTAAATGAGTGCTTTCAGTTTCTCAAAGCAGGTATGAGGGGCACAAACAGTCCACCTGGGCAATTATCAATATCCTGTTAACTGCAAGAGGAGAGCAAGGCAGCCTGGAAAATTTAAAAAAAATACAGCAAGTCTTGTTCATACTTGTACCAAATTTTCTTGGGCTCAAAGAATTTCTCTCAGATTTAAACAACAGGATCAGAAGGTTTTAAGAAGCTCCCATGGGCCCTTAAGGAGCTTGATCCATCCCACAGTGCAGTCGCAGAATCAAAGAATCATTTAGGTTGGAAAAAGCATTTAAGATCATCAAGTCCAATCATTAACCCAGCACTGTCAAGTTCACCACTAAACCATGTCTCTGAGTGCCACATCTATGTGTCTTTTAAATACCTCCAGGAATGGGGACTCCACCACTGCCCTGGGCACCCTGGGCCAGGGCTTGACAACCCTCACAGTAAAGACATGTTTCCTCACATCCAACCTAAACGTCCCCTGGTGCAACTTGAGGTCATTTCCTCCTGTCCTATCACTTGTTATTTGGGAGAAGAGACTGATCCCCACCTGGCTACAACTTCCTTTCAGGTAGCTGTAAAGAGTGAGAAGGTCTCCCCTGAGCCTCCTTTTCTTCAGACTAAACAAACCCAGGTCCCTCAGCTGCTCCTCATAAGACTTGTGCTCTGGGCCCTTCACCAGCTTCATTGCCCTCCTTTGGACATGATTCAGCATCTCAATGTCTTTAAGTTTAATGTGAATAAGTTTTAAAAAAAAGTAATCTCCAATTTAAAACCAGTTATAACAATTTACACCAGCTGAGGATCTCTCACCCAGACTTTAATGGGAACATGACCAGGCTGCTTGCCAGCACTTTTGGCTTTGCTGTAGTAGGAGTGACGTTCAGGTATGCGTGACCACTCGCCATCAGATTTCTTTACAATGACAAGCTTTGAAGTCAGAGCGCTTTGCTTTCCTTCCACAAACCATTTTCACTCACAACAATAACTATTTAAATGGGAGCCTCACCAAAGCCAATTCAGATTTTTTTTTTTTTTTTTTTTTTTCACTCCTCTGTCAACAATAAAATATAGTTAAATCACAAAACCAGAGAAACCCGCCTGTGCCCTAGTACCAGTTCAGCATAGGCTGGATATCCCAGTGCTGCACCACCTCCAGTATTTTTCAGTACTGTGAGAGAAAGCACCAGTGGCTTCACCCAATATTACACTGAAACACTAGAAAGAATAAAACAGAGCAAATTACTCGCTTTGCTTAAAATCTTGTTAAGCTCCTCCTTACAAAAGCCACTAAAAGTTGTCTTTTCATAGGCAGTGGAGCTGCTAGAGGCTTGAATGCATTTGTAGACCTCATCCTGCCTATTCAGAGCAAAAGATAACACCTGCGGGAAGCAGGCGAAAGGTTAAAACCTGGTACCTCTGTGTTTTCCTAAGTGCAAAGCTTGGCACCAGAACAGAGGCTGTGAACAATGGCAGGAGCATTGTGCGTGTTTTCTTTTCCCTTAAAGTAACATTTTTGCTGCAGTGTCATCTTTCTGCTCAGCCAAGCAGGCGCTCTGGGTCAAATCAGCTGCGTGAGCCGTCAGCAGATTTTTTCTGGCCCTTTCAAAAGATCTTCAGGCATTGTATTAAGAAGCAAAATTGGTGAAAAAACAGGAGGGGGAAAAAAAAAAAAAAGTCGTCAGACTGCCCACACGTTTTACCGGTCAGGCGCTCGCATGACTGTGAAATAATCAGCATTCTTTTGGTGAAATGTAGCAGCTTTAAAGCAGCAATCTGGCTTCGCTCTCTGGAAAACAGTGTGCTTTCTTGAAAAAGCTAAAATCCAGGGTATTACAGCCTGACAGCTTCAAAATTCCTCAGCCCTCCCATAGGAATTGCTCACAAAAGAGCGGGCTATTCCCTAGGGCTGGATGTCAGGGAAACAGACCCTCTGATGGAAAACCCTAAAGGAAGGCATACTTCCATTTATACCATCTTTCATGTTTTGGCTAAGTGGCTTGTTTATAATTGTTGGATTTAGGCGAGAGAGGCTTCGCTGCTCCTCACAGTTTTCCTGTAATGCAGCAGTAAGAGCTTTGGGGCCTGTTGGGTCACTTCCCAAATAGAGAAGAGAGGAGACAATTTCTGAGAGTATTTCATGCATTTTGGCAAGCATCCTCCAGCAGATACAGACACAAATAGCATGGAGGACAGTCCCACTTTCACAGCCTTTTGCACAACCCATATGCGCTCCTAAGAGCCACCACACACCAGCAGAGCAGAGAGAAGAGAGGCACAGAACAAACTTCATTGCTATTCACCAGGACTTCCATAAAAAACTAAGCATTTTTAAAATGAAACAGTGTTTTTAAAAAGAAACACCCTTTCTACAAAAAAAATTTATTCAAGGGCTATTGCTATCCCAAACAAAAGAAACTGAGGAATTATAGGACTTCCATACATAATAGCTCCTATGAGTCTCTGTGGTTACGGTGAGAATGAACAGGATGCTAACACTGATGAAGACAAAAGTTTAATTGCTCATAATTTTGCCTAACAGAATCATTTGGGCTAAGGCTTTCCCATGCTTGGGACATGTAACTACGTTCTTCTGAGAGAAAAATAGGATGAGAACATTTAATTAGAAATACTGTGATTTGGCTTATGCACACATGAGATGAATTAAGGCAAAAAAAAAAAAAAGGACATTTTCTTCGATTCTTTGGTCTTCAACCTTAATAACTTGCTTGATGTAATTTTTTGTATTTGTAAATATATTTAATGGATGGCAAGTGAATGCTAATTCCTAGTACTCATGAAGCAGAGGAGCTGAACTAATCATTGCTGCACATTAAATAACAGATTATGGCCTTATTTTTTATTTGTATGGCACTAAAAGAGTGGCCTTCATGCTCATGCTTTCCCTGCTGCCTCTTCTCTTGTGAACTTCCTCTAATTTGCACTGTAGTCAAAGACAGATAAAATAATTTCTAAAATGAGACACGGGTCTGAAAAGCAAATGAGAGGAAGAAGTTATCAGAAAGGGGTCTTCACACAGATTCAGTAGGTTATCAGGTCTTTACCTGCATGGTAATCAATCCTGGTACCTGATCAACTTCAGGGGATGGACCCAGCAGGAGCACAAAGGCTCTTTATTCCCTCTGCTCATGTTGTGACTCTGCTATAAAGCCTAATTCGCTGGGAAGGGCAAGGTGGAGCTGGACATAGGGCCTATCAGGTAACGTTAATGTTCAGCCAAGATATGGACCTTATGTTTGAACGAGACAGACAGTCTTTGAACAACATAATCTGTGTGGCCAACAATGGCTGGCGTGAAAGGAACTCACTCTGGTTACTTTATAGGATGAACTGGTAAAGCCTAGTTGGATTCTTATCAAGATGTTGGGTTTGAGGGTTTTTTTTAATCATTGATTCATATGGTAATGGATGTGAATTCAAAATGCAAGGTCTTCAAAGGAAGGAAACATGAGAATGGTACAGCTTTAGCCAGTTCAGGTTAAGGTTGCACACTTTTGTTCTGTGTGATTTTTTTTATATATATATAAACCTTACTATCCTCACAGGGACTAATCCTGTTCATGTCTTTTCAGATTCTATCCAGTTCTGGTTGGATACAGGCTCACCAGCAGCAGAGAAAAGCAGCGGCTCTCCTGGGGTGCTGTGTTTCTCAGATTGACCTTAGCTCTGTTTACCCTTGCTTCGAAAGTTTGGGCCAACATCTGCTAAATAAACTCAAGTGCTGGGGAGATGAGGACAGGGAAGGGGAGTTAAAAACAAATGGGATGGTTCTGAAATGAGAGAGGAGGAGCTCTAAGGAGATCATCGTGGGTCAAGATATAGATGCCATTCCCTTTGAATCAATACAAAGCTGCCTTCTGACATCTCTGATCCAGTTTTGAAGCATGCAGAAGATACCTGTCCAAAGGCAGTGTTTCCAATTCAGATTGAAGCACTCTTCAAAATACCCAGCCAAGCCACACTGCTATTTCTTCTGTTTCTTCTTCATTTGCAGCACACTGAAAATACCCATATACTTCACCCACTCCTGCAGTAGTGGCTTCGTCATATAGTATGTTAAGAAGGACAGCAGATTATAAATAAGATAACAAAATCTGTTTCTTCTGCTGCCTAAATTCAAGTTAATCAACCTTGCAGCAGCCAACTGCAAGCACTGTGGCTATAAAGGGCTTTTCAAAGCCAATGGTATGTTCCTTCCAACACATCAGCAATCACAGCATTTCACAAGCCATCACAGCTCCTCTCTGACACAAGACATGCCTGACTATGCTGTTCCCCAGACCAGTGACCTGCACAGCATCACTATACTGCAGTCACACCTCCCTCCAGGTATTTGCCACAATAATCAAAGCTTGCTCACTCACTCTTAGTGAGTGTAAATGGATGTGAGGATGCTTGGTGCTTTGTTGAAGAAGCTCAGCACCTTTGATGGATCAGACATGCAGGTATTGTCTCACGCTCACAGCCTTCCTGATCTGAACATCTTGCCAGCTAGACTATCATCTAAGCCAATAACTCTGGATGAGACAACATGTGCTTCTGCCTTCAGAAAGCCAGGAGTAAACAGTAAGTCTCGGACAAGGATGGGGAGGAGGGGAAAAGGGCCATCCTAAAGGGTGTCATCATCACTTTAGTAATGAGGTTGCATAAGAGTGATCCCTGGCTCACTCAGGAAGCCTGCAGTGTAGACAATATATATGGGTAAATGTGCAGCTCAGAGGATGCTTTAGCTGTGTGGGCCAAAACACAGCTTCGTTATAGCTTCTATATTCACACCAGGAAGCCACAGACTGCATAGCATACCTTTATATACCAGTAAAGCACTCCTTAAATAACTGTATCCTCACCATATGACTTTAAAGCATCAGGATTAACATCCCTTAAAAAAGAAAAACTGGGTAATATGAGAGCAGATATTCCCATTATCAACATATCTACATATTTTTTAATCCCAGCCAGCATGTGGCCCTGGTATTACCTCATGGCAGTATGCTCCAGAGCTTATCTAGAATAACTTTGCTTTTCATCACCTTCAAAGTTCCCTGAATATTTCCTTGTTCGTCTGTCATGCTGCCTTTGGCTTACTGGACAGCTCTGTTCATACTCAAGGCATCAGAGAAAGAAACGGATCCCAGCTGACTCAAAGACACTGTCTAGAAAAAAAGGCAAACGAGGCCCTCCTTGACAGCAAGCTGTCTGAGACTGTTCTTCATACACAGCAATAGACTGGCACAGTGCCATCTGAGGTGAGTACAAGCCCAAGAATATAATCTTAGCACTATACACTGCTTTATAGCAAATCTTGAAGCCTCGAGCAATCAAAGGTAGGTAAGTAGACAAAAAAATTGGGTAAAAAGCGGAGTTTTTTAATCAAAGCTGACACCTAACTGGAATCTGCTTTTGACATGAAAATTGATTTTCTAGCCATGAAAAGGTGGTGCTGAGTTTGAACAAAGCTTCATTGGCTTATGCCAACCACGCAGAGAAATGAAAATGAACTCAACTTGACTGAAAAGCACCTCACTGAGTCACACTGGAAATTTTCAGTGAGCGTAAGAACGTGGGGACCAGTAAGGTGAATTGGTCAGTCACCAAGCAGGAAAGCATTCGGCATTATGCTAAAAAGGTCAACCTACAGGAACTTTCCAAAAGGATCCACAGGGTAAATCTTGCTAAAGAGTATCACTAACAGCTTTGGCACCAGAGCGTACCTAGGCGTTTAGAGGCTGCAAGGCTCTCAGATCTCCAACCCATTCACCACTCCAGTGGCAGAGCTGGATGCCACGTCTCTCCAGCGAAAGACAATTGCAGGCATTCTGACGCTTCCCATTTGAAATATTTCTGTGAAGCAACACTTCACACCCAAGAAACCCAAGAACATGCTAGTGATGGCAAAGATAAAAGGTATTTCTCTCAGGTCAGTCAGGAAGCCTGCTGACTCACAAAGATTTAAACCAGAGTTTGCTAAGTGCCAGATGGAACAGTAACCACTAAACCAACCTTTCTTCCCACTAGGTTACAAGTGGGAATTCCTCTCCTGGAACAGATCTCATGTACATCAATACCACATTAGGATATTTAAGGGTTAAAAAGGCTTTGCAAAGCATTTTCTCTGCTGCTAGTGAAGAGTTCAAAATAGATTACAAATCAAATCAATAAAAATTGCAGAGGAAATTCTATTGATAGATATCACAGTGGGAACTCCCTGAACTCAGTTTGTATTCAAAAGCAGCAAAATAGTAACCTTAGCTGGTTGAGTTCACCTTTAAAAGAAGAAAAGTAGAAGCATGGAGTTGAAATCTGTGTCACTTGATAGCTCCTGGCAAACTCTTCTTGGCTTTATGGTTATGCTTCTAAATCCTCTCAATTTAATGGCATAGGTTTCCCTATTTTTAGATCACAACTTAAGGCACCTCTGCTTTTTTCCCTGCATTATTTTTTAACCAAACTACGGTCACTAAACTTAGCAGCAAAGGAGCAAGAGTGTCCTTTAAATGAAAAAAAAAAAAACCAACAAACCACCAAACATGCAGAATAACTACACGGCTGGAGAAAGGAAATCACTTCCAGAGGCTGACAGCTCTCTTGAGCTTCCACTTCGCTGGCCCACGAGGCAGATCTGGTGCTGGGACTCCTGAGCCCCGAAAGGTGCCAGGGTGCTTGGCAGCTGACAGAGAAGCTGCCTTGGCACAAGTCTCATGTTGAGTGCAGGTCACCAACAGGTCTGCAGTGAGTGTCACTCCACAACGCTTTGGTTGGATTACAACCAAATAACCCCCAGTTTAACGTAATAATCAGGGTGAATATGGCATCTTGCTGCCTCCTCTCTGCCCAGCTGCAGACAGGCAGGGGGAAGCTCTGCACGGGGAGGGCATGTTGTCCTCCAGATTGTTTTGAAACAACAAGAAAAAAGCTTATCGTAATCCTCCTGGCAATTAGAGCCCTGGCTGGCTGTAAAGTGTAACACATTTATCAAAACCTCCTTTGAAGGTGCTGAGGGAAGTGAATTTGAAGCTGTTGGGGACTGCCAGAGTAAGAAAGCCCAGTTGCTCCCAGGGAGCCTGAACTAGGGCAAGGGGGCAGAGGGAGAAGGGAGAATTCCCTTGTCTGGGACATGCACATTTTCCATCAGCCTATTTGTGCAAGGATAAAAACACATTATCTCTCTCAGTGTATCTCTCGAAAGCTCGGCCGATTACAGCTGGCACGCTCTGGAGGCTCTTCCTGCAAGGTTTGCCAAAAAGTTAACCACCCTCACAGCCATAAATCATCCCAAACCAGGCTTCTTCTGCCCTCCTCACCAACAATGTGAGAAAAAGTGGGGCTCCCCCGCCATCCCCCTGCATTTCCTCCCTGCACAGGGTGGGATTTCTATTTACTCCATACAGATGAACAGTCCTACATCCCCTTCCAACACAGCTTCTCTCTGCAAGGTTTTGTTCATCCAAAACCACTGAAGAATCATTGCCTTGAGTATTTTCCGATGGAGATCCCAAGCTCAGTTCTCCACTGGAGTAAATCAGCCTAGTTACACTAACTGAGCAGATGATTTACATCTACTGGAGATCTACCCTCCTCCCAGCCAACTTCACTCCCTGTGCTCAACTGTGCACAAGCCTTGACTGAAAAACTCCTGGCGAAACCTTGCAGTGCATCCTCCCCTGCACAGGGCTATTCTTGGGATTTAAGGAATGTGGGCATTATATTGCTATGAAAAGGGGCACTGTACTGAATTTATACACGGGAAGGTTGCAGGGATGAGAGCCAGGGTGTAGTAGCCTTACATCTGTGACAATGTTGCAGGGGTGACAACAGCAAAAAAACTTTGATCAATGCCAGAGTACAAATGCAGGTTTATATTCTTGCCATCTGGCAGAGTATCATGTTAAGAGCTGAGCAGACAACAGTGGCTGCTACTACACAGTGTACTATATACCAATAAAAGCTGAATGGATCTGCAATAAAGCAGACTTTTGAAATAGCTGTGAAAGGAAAATCTAGGCCACTAAGTGCTGTTAGAGACAATGTCCTTATATTTTTTCCCTTCCCTTACTATTCTCCTCTGTCTTGCTTCTGCTCTTGGGATTCCTCATCCCTCCCTTTTCCCAGCCCCAGTGGCTGTACAGAGAGCTATCAAGTGAAATGCTGAACCTAAACTAAAGGTTGTGTTCATTTAACAAGCATTAAATAACGGTCAGGAGGGGCAGACTGGCAGCTGCCTTCACAGCTGAGGCCAATCCCCCTCCGTAAATGGTGAAGCGTAGCATCCCTATGGCTGGAGAAGGTGACTGCAGTCTCTTCCTTCCTGCTCCTCCCTCCCCTACTTGGCACAAAGGCATATGAAACACACACTGAGACGGAGACCCTGGGATAAAATCTTGGACTAGTGTCACTATGTTTTGCACTTCTTCAGAGCTTCTTCAGCGCAATCATTCTCTGGACCTTGCCCACAGCAGCTATCAACTCCCAAATATGATCAAGCCACCACTGCTTAGTGGGTAACAGTGTTCTGCATACACCTCAAATGCAAGTGTCTTAGCTCAAATGTCTTTCATTAGAAAGGAAGTGGACATGCTCTGCCCTGCACTTTCCACATGCAAAGAGACAGAGTATCCCTCTGACAGGGATAGGGAGGGATAAACCCTTATTTCACTGATGATTTCACCATCGCTTAAATATATTTGCCCAAGCTAGTAGTAAAGTCAGGAAGAGACTCTACCCATCCTGGTTCCCAGAATCCAGTTTCAACACCAAGACCACAAGTCCTGTGTTATTCATCTTCACAGGCCATAGACCTCAACACAAAACATGCTTGGTATCACTCTTCACAACAAGCTGTGTAAACTGTCTCAGCTACCAAATTATCACACCCACTGGATACAGACAGATGTGAACACATCAATGCCAAGATGTACTCTCCAGTGACACACTGGTGAAAATGCCATGGACATCATCTAAGAGATCCTACAGGATCCCCTTCTTCCTGCTTTGAGTATGTATTTTCCATTAAAATGAATATTAGCCAGCAATTAAACAGAAGGAAAATTTAGCCTGGCAGTTAGGACTCATTGTTACTAAGTTTTCCTATCAGGAAATACAATGGTCTCAGAAGGGAAGCAATGGAAACTATCACTTGAAACATCTGAACAGGTTGCTAGACTAGACACTACAGGGAACAGCCTAGACCTGGCAGGAAGACCCAATAGCCCTATTCTTCCTCTTTGGCATCTGTGACCCTACAAGTGCTCAGTCATTTCAATAAATCCTTCAGCTCCTCTATCAGATTTTATTTTTTTATGGGCTTAACTCTCAAGAGAACTCATTGTCCATCATTCAGGACAGCTTTTCATCTCCAGTTGCAACTCTGAGCTTTCCAAACATGCTCAGCACTGAAGAGGCTATCTTCACAGAGTCCCAGAGGAGGTGGCATTACTTTGCCAAGTCTCTAAAGTACTACGGGTTTATTTGATGGCTGTCTGACTCTTCAACAGGAGGAAATGTTTGCATGATGTTCTTATGGATGTTCACACTGTCAAAAGGGCTAGATACTATTTTCCCAATGTAACTTGACCCATTTAAAGGACTTCTCCAGGAAAGCTGGTTGAGTATCTCTGACATCTGACCACAGACACTCTGGTATTAACCAACCCCTTTATCTCACTATATTTTTGTTGATAGCTGAACTATGCAATGCAGTGGTTCTGGCATCCCAGCAATGGCTAGTTATCAGGAGCAAGAAAGCACGAGGTCTGGGAACTCATTGAAAACATTCAGAAGCGATACGTGAGGGACTGGGAGAGATTAGACAGGGTTTGCTGGGACTCCAGGAATTCCTGCAATTCAAGAGTTACATTGTGAGATTTCTTTTTTTGCATGGGACAGCAACAAGCAGGAAGATGGAGTTTCCATTTCTCTTTAAAGCTGTCTTCCCAAAACTGTCACACATACACAGCTTCTCCAGTTTTTTCTCCACCGTTTCAACCAGCTGGGTTACCCAGGGCAAGTTCTCAGAGTAACAGCCCTCATGTGAACTGGAGAGGCTCAACTGAGCTCTCATTTCACCAGGAGCTAGACTTTGGAGCCTGACTGACAACATCCACAGCTGCTTCCTCAACAATTCACCACTTAGAAGGGGCTAATTAGTATGAGGTAATTAGTTTCAGGCAGAGAATGTTTGAAAAATAATCTGTGTGTGTTAAGGTCACCATCCTAGGTTTTGTTAACATACTTTTTTTTTTTCTTGGCTGCTGAAACAGATCCCAGAAAGATGATGTAAGACACCTAAACTAGGCAGATGATGAGATTCAGAGAACCAAGTCTTGAAACGTACCAAAATGTTTAAAGATGCAATTTCAACCCTAAATGCTTCTGATGTAACAAGACATATAAAATCTGGAAGTTTCATGGATGATGCTAATTATCCTAATAGCTCACCTCCTTTTCCCATACACCCACACACCTAGGTTCTTGGTTTGCCAGGGGAACCAAACAAGACAACACAAAAGCAATCCAGCAGAAGACAGATATGCCAACAATGAGGTCTTGCAAGACTTGCAGCTACATTCATTTGCAACTCAGCTCCTGCCCGGTCATGTGGCAGCTGTGAAAACAAGGCCAGTGGGACAGCACCATGTGAAGCCAGCATGGAAATGCCAACACAACCCCAAAGTAATAGCAGCCAATCTCAGCCACAGATGCTACAGTGAGAGCTTTCTTGCATCGTTGTTGGTTTTTCCCTAAAATAGTCTGTAAGATAAAGAGAGTCAGTGATTAGCTAAGTGCCATCTCCCCTGATATATGCTCGCCCATTATCTGCTCCTGACGCCTAATATCTAATTGCACTGAAACATCCCAGCAGGACGGCCTGTTCTAAGAGGGACTAACAGACAGCCTGCGGGAGGACAAAAAAAAAGGAAAAAAAAAAAGCTTGCTGGTCCATCCAAGAAATGAAACAGTGGCACTCCAGCAGGGTTAGGATGTCAGTACGGTGATTTCAACAGCAAGAGTGCAAAAGGCTACTTCTAGGAAAGGTTGGCTACCTCTCAGAAGCACATCCAGGTTCCAAACTATTGAGTCTGGTAAGGTTTCCTGCCTGCAAAAATAGCCACACACTCTACATCGATAGGACCTGGGTTCTTCTCTCCTTCCTTCCTGTTTATAACACATTGCTTCAAGGATGCCAGTGAGATCAGAGGCTCTCTGTGCTCCAGAGACACAGCCCCTGCCTTGCCATGCTTGAAAACTGCACAGAAAAAGCAACAGGGGAGAGGCAGTATTATCAATTCTCAAGGAGTTTTTTGTGGTCATCTTCTTTTTTGGGGCTTGCCTTTTTGGAAAAAAAAGAAGAAAAAATGGTTCACTTCACTGATCCTGTTTGCCAAGCAAACACATGAACAACCTGATTAACACAGCTCGCAAAGCAGCACAACATGGTGCTGGAAGAGATGACCATGGATGGGAAAGTAAGAGGATAGACTGAAAAAAACAGCCTGAAGTACACTGGTATCTCCCAAAACAACACAGGGCATCTGTGGCAAAGCCCAGTTCCCCCATGCTTCAATCTAGTAGGACAAGTTCCATTTGCCTTTCTACTCTTTAATAACCAAGGAGCCAGCTCTAGTGGTGGAAGAGCTACCTACAAAGCCCTGTGGCCTCTGGGACTGACACAAGTCTTCCTGCGCTTGAATGCAGGACTGTCCATAAACACATCACACAGAATCACAGAATGGTAGGGACCACAGAATGGAAGACACCTCTAAAGATCATCTAGTCCAACCCCCTGCCAGAGCAGGATAGCCTAGAGTAGATCACACAGGAACGTGTCCAGGTGGGTTTTGAATGTCTCCAGAAAAGGAGACTCCACCACCTCTCTGGGCAGCCTGGTCCAGTGCTCTGTTACCCTCACAGTGAAGAAGTATTTCCTCATGTTGAGGTTGAACCTCCTGTTTTCCAGTTTATGGCCATTGCCCCTAGTCCTCATGTGGTAGGTGCTCTAGGCCCTTAATCATCCTAGTGGCCCTGTGCTGGACCCTCTTCAGTAGCTCCTCATCCTTCTTGAACCAGGGACCCCAGAACTGGACACAATATTCCAGGTGAGGCCTCACCAGCAGAGTAGAGGGGTAAGAAAACCTCCCTCAACCTTCTGGTCATGCTCTTCCTAATGCATCCCAGGATGCCATTGGCCTTCTTCACCATGAGGGCACACTGTTGGCTCATGGTCATCCTGTTGTCCACTAGGACTCCCATGTCTCTTTCCCCTGAGCTGCCCTCCAACAGATTAGCCCCCAGCGTGTACTGATACGTGGGGTTGTTCTTCCCCAGATGAAGCACTTTACACTTGCCCTTATTGAATTTAATTAAATTTCTCCCTGCTCAGCTCTCGAGACTCTCTGGGTCAATATGTCCACCATAAACATCACATGGTTTAAGTATTTGTTGTAAACCAAACAGGAAGGTATCACTTACTTGGGAACCTAATGCTGTCCATGCTGGAGAGAGAAAAATCTTTAATCCTTAAAAAGTAGCAAAGGAAAATTCTGGAGACTAGATCTGCTGACAATTTTTGGCTATAAGGTTTGTGTTCTACATTGTCTCCTCTCATGACAAAGGGATTTTGGATTAGGACCTGCAGATGCATGGGAAATGCCTAACACCCAGAAGAAGGCAAAGACTTTTGGATTAATTTGCAGTGCTTTGTGGTTTGCACATTATCAAAGCAACAGCCATGATGAACACGGGCATCCATAACAGTTACGACACCGCATAAGAGGTTCACTGTCCCCAAAAACTGTGACATACTTCTCCATCTTCTGACACACTTGCCATATGCCTCTGGATGCTGCATTATCCAATGCAAAATGTAACTCAGAGAGCTCTGGGACATTGCTTTACTTGGCTTTGAAATCAGTCTGGAAGCATCTCAGTTATCCAGTGTTGGAAACGATCATGATGCATTTGATTGCTATTCTGCCAAAGATCTGTCCAAGGATCTCGCAGCCCTAAAACCACTCTGAGCCCTCTAATCTAAGCAGAAGCAGTAGTGCTTGAGTCTTGGTCCAAATACGTTTTGCTCAGGCTATAGGAGATCTAATCACAGTTATGTTGCAGAACTCTTTTCCATGATGCTGGAATTATCTAGGCTGTTCTGATAGATTCATACCACCCAGAGAAGCACAAAAAGGCTCCCAAACCCCACCTCACTCTGCTGTAATGTCAGTCCTGTTTTCTTGATCCTTGTGCTTTGGGGCCAAATTCAGAAAACAGAATTCTCTGGTCATGCAACCCAAATCCAAACCCCAAAACCATTAAGTCTGGATTTGCATTTAACAACATCATTTCCTACACCCAAAAAAAAAAAAAAAAAAAAAAAAAAAGCATGTAGATAAAACAGATAAAGCCTTCAATTGATGCACATTCCTTGTGAAACAATATGCCATAAATAAAAAGTTTTACTATATGTACTGTTGGGCCATATTTGTCATACAGGACAGTGGTTTGCAACTGTTATATCTCTATGTGAAAAAGCAAAAGGAATGCATGCAGCTCTGCTAGGGATCTATGACAAGCCAGCTGAGAGTTTATGGGTCAGGATTAGAGAGTAGACCACGGTGGTCAATGTTTTGAGCTATCTGCTAAGAGCCTCTGCAGCCCAGGAGGTTTCTGGATTACACTGATGATAATTTCCTGAAACAAGTGATCGAGGAAATGACAAGAGGAAACACCCTGCTGGACCTGATACGTATGAACAAGGAAGAATTGGTGAGGGATGTGAAGGTTAGGGACTGTCTTGGCTACAGTGACTAGAAATGGTGGAGTTCAGGGTCCTGAGAGGAAGGAGCAGGATAAAAAACAGAATCGCAACCTTAGACTCCAGCCTGTGCAGTGATCTGCTTCGAAGAGTCACATGGCAGGAGGGTCCTGGAGAGAGAATAGGTCTAGCAAAGCTGGCTGATTTTCATGGATCACCTCCTCAAAGTTCACAAATGATCCATCCCCATGAGCAAGAAGTTATGTAAATGTAACAGGGAGGTTTGCACAGATGATCAAGGAGCTCCTGACTAAACTCAATCATAAAACAGAACTACATGGAAGCCAAACAGCTTTACCTTGATCCCTAGGAAATTGACAAAATTAGTAAATAAACCTGAAAGCCAAACATGTAACAGGCAAGAATAGGACTGGTAGTAGTCACCATGGATTCACAAAGGGGAAATCATGCCAGACCAACTGGATAGCCTTCTAACCCACCATAGGGGAGATAAGTGTATGTTGTCTATCTCAGCTTCAGCAAGGCTTCTAGCATTGTCTCTCATAACAACTTCAACTGATTTAAGTATGGACTAGATAAATGGACAGCAAGGTGGATTTTAAACTGACCGAACAGGCAGACATAACAGGTTATGAGCAGCAGCACAAAGTTCGACCAGAGGCCAGTCATCAGTACTGGGGCTAGTACTGTCTGACATCTTCATCAATGACCTGAACAATGGGACTGAGTGCCCCTCAACAAGTTTGCAGAGGATACAAAACTTGGAGGAGTTGTTGTTATACCAGATGGCCGTGCTACCATTCAGAAGGACCTCAACAGGCTGGAGAAATGGACAAACTGAAACCTGAGTTCAGCAAGGGAGTAGGTAAAGTCCTACAGTGAGGAGTAACCATGCACCAGGACAGGATGGAGGTATCTCCAGCTTGGAGATATTAAAAACCAGACTGGACATGGCCCGGAGCAACCTGTCTCAGCTGTCCCTGTTTTAAGCAGAGCATTTGGACTAGATGGTCTCCAGAGGTCCCTTCCCACCTCAGTAATTCTCTGATTCTGTTAAGTTCTTATGGAGTGTATGGAGAATATGCAAATTCTCTGGCTTAACAGTACATGAATACACTTGTTAGATATGAAGACCGCTCAACAGCCATTGTACTGTCAAGGAAAAGGTGACTATGAAAGCTGACAAAATGATGAAGGATGCCACAAGAGACACCAGAGGGAAGGCTGTATACCTCCAAAAGCACAGCAAGCAGTGCACAAATACATACTGCACCAGCTAGTGCCAAATATGAAGCTCTCTTATTGTCTCTCTGTTCTTTTCATCTTACTTTTATTTCAGCTTTTATTCAGGAGTGAGGTTACAGTTTTAACACTGAATGTCAGAGGTTCAGGGTACCTCTTTCAAAGGTACATTTCATTGCAGATGAGAGATTTGAACCTGGAGCTCCATATCCTAAGCCAGCAACCTGAACTCAAGGTGAGGAGCACCACACTGTATTGCTCTTCCTCTGTCTTGATCTCCCTCTTAGAATATTCCTACTCACATTTTTCTTTTCAAAACTTCTACCTCTTCATAAGTATGTTGGTCTCAACAAAAGTTCAAAAACAATTTCAGGAAAGTTTCATTTCACAGAAATAATTCCCATCACCTCTAGTGGTGATTTAACTTCCTCTAAGTATGCACAAGATGAGTCCAGCTGCAATGTGTGTGTTGTGTAAACCTGGTGTGACTCTGCTGAAGTCAGCAGATGTGGTCCAGATTTGCAGTGCTTTCTTGGAATGAAGAACTTTGCCTTCTATTTATAACATATAACCTTCTATTTATAACATAACATTTCCTTGCTAAAGAAAGAGCCTTAAAATGGCATTCACTTTTTTCAGTAAGGAAAAAAAAAAAAGACCATCAATTACCAAAAAAGACCCCAACCTTCCTAAGATTGGCAAAACATAGCTTGTCGTCCAAGTTTTGCTGTTACACTGACACAAAGCTGGAGTCCTCCTGGTCTTGTCATTAACATGACTGCACAGTCACTCTAATTTAAACAGGCAGCAGAAATCTGTTCTCATGCAAATAATGCATAAATCTGCCAGGAATTGGTACTACTTAGCTCAATTTGACAGCTACGCATACCATCAGACAAGTATTGATGATAAATAAAGATAATGAATGAGAAACTTGTGTTTAGCAGCCTAAGCAATTAATAACTAAAGACACACAGACAGATGAAATCTGTCAGCACATGGAAAGGTTCCACTAATTGCATTGCATGGAAGTGGCCAAAGTGGACAGCTTTTACTGTTTGGTTTTTCAGAAGGAGAAACTTGTAAGAAAGTTCAAAATGATGGTGCGTATCTGTGGCTGCAGCTCCCCCCTAAGCAGGGCAATGTCATATCTGCCAGGCACCTTTCAGGTGTCCTGCCCCCCACTCCTCTGCTCCACAAGGGAACCAGGACACCAACAGCACCCCCACACCCCCACATACTTAGATTTTCCATTAGTCAGGTGACTTTCCTGTTTGCTTAACTCCCTTTTCTTTAATGTCTCTAAGGCTGATCTTTCCAACATAAGTCCCATTCATATTTAATCTTTACCTCTATTTAACTTGTCAAGGCTGTAATAAATGAGGAGAGCACTCTTGGCCGAAGGTTTTCCTCTGATCTGCTTGGTCGAAACAGGTACACGGAAGTGGATATATACTTCAAATGATACAGCTCATATCTCAGAGGACACAAGGGAGACTGCAGCCAGCAGTGGGGCATGCAGCCATTCCAGCCACACAGCAGACCCACCACCACACCTCTTCATATTGAGATAGACATCAGGCTCCAGCACCCACCTTAGCCTTGTTTACATGTCCCAGTTAATGCCCAGGACGAGGGAGGGAACCTCCAAAGGGTGAAAATGGCCACTGAGTAGGTTAAGTAAAAGCAATTTCAAGAACTGCAGGAGGCTGGGATGTGGGGTTCACCATGTTCACCTCCCACCTTGGAAAGAGACCACTTTAGAGAGTCCCTCCACCATTTTTTACAGGAGCAGAGACTGATCCCACCCCCTTGGCCCCGAGGGAACTGCTTTGGCTCTGAGGCCAGATTCATCAGTGCAACTTCAGCTGGAAAAATGGGGCAAATCCCATAAACACCCTTTAAATGAAAGTGTAGGACACCTGATGGGACAAGAACTGGCCCTGAAGAGCCAAAAGGGCCACAAATACCAGCAGTCAAGACTGACTGCTACGTTTCAGAAATCTTCCTTCCATTTGACCATACTTTCATCTCTCTTCCCCTGAAAACCTCCGTGTTGCTCACAGCCCTGGATCCAGCTCCTGATTCACCAGGGTCTTCCCCTCTGTCTCTTCTGTCACATACCACCCAACTCCTCCACCCTTGCCTGCCAGCACTGGCCCTCCACACATACACTGGGACTGCCAACCACCTCAGTTTACTGTCACTACGACCTACCCATTGTGTCACAATACATCTGCCATGTCACACCCTACCCAGCACACAGCCCAAGCCGGCTCCTCGTGGCAGCCACTGCAGCAGGTCCAGACCACTACGTCAGCAGAGAACGAAGCACAGGCCCATTGCTGCCTCTGCTGCCAGTTTCCACCCCCCCAACCTCCACACCAGTAGGCATTTATGGGAAAAAAAGTCACCTTTGAAGCCAAAACTCATGCGGGGGCTTGGACAATGGGAAGAGGGGACCTTTCCGTCCATGCTGTCCAGACGCTCCAGCAAGAGGCACTATCTCAGGCTTGGCTCCCTCCTCAGTCCCCAGACAAACGTCGCTTCCCTCTTGACTTGCTATTTAAAAACCGTCCCAAGACCGGCATTCGGCGGTTTCAGATTAACGAGCTGGAGGCCATTAGCAGGCGGGCGACGTCCCTGTCTGCTGCGAAGCACCAGGTGCCCCCACAGCAGAGCTGCTGCTGCTGCCTCACGGTCAGACCAGTCCGTTTATTTACCAGTGGCTTTGTCTTGTTTTTTAATTTAAGGAGGACCACTTCCTAAGACAAATTAGAAGCTCCAGTTCCAGGGGAGAGGCTCAGTCATGGGTATATATTGCATAAATTTAAGGTTTTATTGCATTTACACGCCCCCCTCTCAGTGCACTTTACCAGAATAGCTCTTTATCTGCAGACGTGGCTTGCTGACCTGGGCTGAACGCAGAGCCCGTACCAAGGTGGACAACGTGACTGAGATCATTTGGCTCCCTGAGTTGTGTCCCTCCACCCACCCTGCTCCCTCTAAAGCCCAGAGCTTGCCCAGCCCACAGGGCAGGGTATTGAAAGCCAGAGCCATCCAGAGGAAGGCAGAAGGTGGGTATTTTGTCTCAAATACATTTCAGAGACTTTGAAATCCAGACATGGAGCAGCAGCAAAAACTGAAATATGGAAATGTTCTTAAAAGGTAAACCTTCTTTTCAAGAAGATTGTTTAGGTCTGAAGTACAGTAAAGCCCACACAGCTCTGTGAGGCACTTTCATTTCAATGGGATTGGACTGCAATTTCTGATGGAAAATAGTTATACTTTCCCTGATATTTTTTACTCTTTATATCAGAGCTAATGCAATTACATACACAGAAAAGAGACAGAGTTCATTTGTCATTCTGCTTCACTCAAGACAGTCATTTACAGTGATAAAAAATGGGTTAAGCCCTGCCACATCAATGGGATTTTACATCATGTTTATTACGGCAGTTCCCCCAAGGTCCCAGTCAGGATCAGAGCCCCAGTCAAACATGGAACAGTGCAAACACGCAAGAGATCATGTCCAAATGGAGTGATGGGACAGAAAGCTGGAAGATAAACTGAGCTACGAAATGTATTGGTCAAGGTCCCACTGCAGGTTGATTGCAGAGGCAGGAGCCACCCTAAGGGCAGGTCACAACACCCTTTGCACAGGTTTGCACAACCATAAGTGAGCAGACACTTTAAATTCAGACTCAGTGTATAGAGAAAAATGGCTTTGGGGCACTAGTGGTCCAGATATACATGCCAGGGTCCTCCTCTTTACAGCTCACAGCTGCAGTCTTGCTTTTTGTGGCAAACTGGAAGCAAAACAGCACTGTCGGTAGGTGGTGACATCATTTAATACCTTTGCTTGCTTTAGTGCACCTGGCCAAGAAAAACTGCAGATAGTTTATGTTGATTTGGGATGTGGCAGGTGAAGAGTCCAGCACTCAGGATTTAGCTGTACTGCGGGATGAGAAACCTGGAGAGACTGATGAGGGGTAGAGGAAAAAGAATGCCCAGTGACAAGAGTAAAATTAAGCAATTGCCAGAGGATTGACAGTGATGGAGCTTTTGTGGTGAAAATCAGGTGCAAAACACAAACTGGCTTTAACATTCAGAAGCAACACAAAAGAAAACCCCAAAACAACAGCGACTACAGGAAGATGGACAGGCATTTATGTCACCCTTGTGCAAGCACAAGGCAGCTCCATGCAGATGGGGTAACCACTCAGGCTGTAACCATCTGAAGGGCTGAAGTGACAATCTCCAATGCCAAAGGATCGGAATAGCCTCAGATACAGCAGGTTAAACCTCCCAGCAAGTTGTGGGACCAGCTTGATGTTTAACATGGCCATGCTGCACCCTACAAGCCATGGAGTGTAACACTTCTTTCCACATGTCCAGTGATGACAGCACAGTGTTGAGATGACATCATCTCTCGGGTAACACCATCAAGTCACATCATGCAAAGAGAGGGGCTGGAAGCCAGAGAGGCAACTTGCGGGCATCCAACAACTTTGTTACCCTGAAATTCCTAAATTGCTGGTGCCTGCTAAAAAAAGAGTGGCTGCTATGGAAGAGATCTGACTGAAAAAAAAAACAAACCAAAGCAACTGTACTTTAATCCTGAGAAGTGCATACTTGAAGTCCATGGAAAATCTGGTCTAGGATCCCTACAAAATAAGCTGCATCCTGAGCTAAAAAGCCATCTTAGTGAGTCCTTTGTGGGCAGTATTTTGCTTCCATTCAAACACCCATCTTTTTTAAATACACCTATCAAACAGCAACCTCATCAACACCGTCGTCCAAAAGCAGTCTTCAGAACAGCCACTCACATGGCATTTTCCACTTCCCAGCAGTGTCCACCCTGCAGCACAAGGACCATCAGTGAGCAGATGTCTCTGCTCTGCCATCTTGAACCGAGGCTGGCACAGGGTTTGGAGGCAGCTGATTTAGAGGACAGCACTGAGGCCACCCACCCCAGGCAGTGCAGACCTGTGTGCAGCCCATGCTTTTACTTGAAACCATCATTTCTTAAAGTCATTTTTAGGGGCCAGTGTTAGAAAGGAACCACAAGATTACAGGGGGCTTGTAGACAGCCACAGACAGGCCCGCCAGAGCTGAAACTGTGGGCACCCCTAACAGGAGACAGAAATTTCCCGGGAACTTCAAGCCCATCAGCAGGTGCTGACTCCTTTGTGTCCCTTCAGATTCAGATGAGAACAGGCATTAAATCTGCAGCAGATCTGTGGTTTAGGACTCCAGTTAACAAGGGAGGCTTTGCCTTGCTTATTTTTACATTCCAGTCATACATAAACAAAGACTATAATCTGCTTTTGAGGATTTAAAGTCTGTAGATCTTGCTGTCAATGTTAAGGTGCTTGGCTGGTGCCATCAGCCTCTGTTCATCAGGTCTGATGTACCAGGTTTATATTTCCCCCCGCTAATGTTTGAGAAAGGGAGGGAGCACTGGAGAAGGGAAAACTGATGTTGCTTTTGAAAAATTGCTTGATCTTAGGGAAGACAGGGAAGCACTGATTCAGATTAGCGGGGTTGGGTAATGACAGAGTTTTCACTATGAGTCTTCATGTTTTGTCAGCACATCAGTTCTTCACTGGTGCACCGTCCAGCCCAGTTCTGACCATTAAAGCAATGGCATTTTCAGCACCGTTTCTCTCCAGAGGCAGGCCTGTAAGCTCAAATGTCTGGAGCTATTTACACTGCCTATCTTTACCCTCCTGTATAGCTAATGGACAGAGTAGACACCACTCTGAGTCCTCACTTAGATACCCAAATTAGATGCCTACAGTTAGATGATACCCCCACTTTCTCACACTCTCCCTTTCAGGCCCTTCTCACACCATCAGACTGGGGCTAACAAACCTGAGCATCCACAAAACTGTCTCCCCTTCTAGGATTATATTACCCCAGGAACAAACTGCATCCTTTGCCTGGGAGCTACAGTCCAACTGTTTGTTTGCCGTCGGTTTGGGCAGGTTACAAAAGAAGGCTCATCATCTTCTCTGCACTTTCATAGACATTAAAGAGAAATGACGGATGAAATTCAGGACCAGCCTCCTGCACTCAGACACCTGTCTAGAGAGGCAGTGCCTTGCACCCAGGGGTTGGCTTTTAATGAGAAGGGGAGGAGGAGAGAAAAACCTCTCTCAGAACCCACATACCACCTGTCCATGTGGTCAGCTTGCCTCTGGTGCTATGACACATTACACACTGCATCTGGGCTCTGAAATGGGTTACAATACATCTGTAAAGGTAACAGCCACCGTAAAAGGAAAGGGGGGCTCTGGGTTTCCTACAAAATGTAACTAGCAGGAATTAAAAAGTAAAAGAAACACCCTCCAGGGTCTTCACAGAAGCTATAAACCCAAGGAACTGTTTTGCCAGGTGTTATTGTGCAGCGCCTGCTGTTAAAGTGACTCTTTGCTGGCATCTCGCCTGTCTCTTCTTCCCAGTATCCCTGAGCCCACTGGTCAGGCAGCACCGAGCGGGAGCAGCCGGGGAAGTTATTAGCCAGCACCGCTCAGCAAGGACTGAACGGGCGATGGGCTTTGAGCAGCTGAATGAAGTGTTGTCATTTCCCAGCTGGGAGCGGGAAAGAGCACGGTGCGGCTTCCTGAGGCTGTTATTTTATTTTGCAGCGGCTTCCCCTTCCCGCTGTCTGAATGTCACAGATTACTTCACTGCTGTGCAAGCCTTGGAGGAGTTGGGGGGGAGGCGGGTGGAGAAAACAGAGGGGGAAGTGAAAAATCTGGCACGTGCATCCCAAACTGCCAGCATCCCTGATGCTCCAGCTCAGGCACAGAAACCAGAAGCTGGAAGGGATGGGTGGAAAATTCACCTTTTGGGAAGCAAGAGCCATGCACAGGTCAGTAACCGACCTGCTGAGGTCTGCAAACACCTGAGGATCATGCTCTCATTGGCACCTATTTATCCCCATTGCACTAAGGCTCAAGATGTCTTGCTGGCTCAGGAAATATAAGCCCCGGGCTGCTTTTTGGAGCCTGTCAGCAGTGCTCTTTTGTCAAGCAGAGGCCTTCCTGTCAAGTGATACAAAGTGCTCGCTCTCCTTTTCCCCTTGGGAGCTGCACACGCTTCCTCCCGCAGCAGCCCCAGCCTTTGTCAGCCCAAGGGAGCAGGGCAGCTGGCAGAACGCCCAAGCGTCTGGCAAGGAGACCACTCAGTGCGGCCCCACAGCTCACCACAGCATTGCATGCAAAGGGCCTGAGCAGGGGAAATGGTGGGGAATTTGGGGGACCAGGCTGGAGAATGGCAGAGTTCACCGGTCTGGATCAATGGAAAGGATCTGTGTATTTCTTCAGAGCAAAGCAACTCAGCTGCAGCCACACAGGGTCGATGCCTCCATGCTAGGGACTGACCGAATGCCAAAATGGAAATAGCAGGAGCGAGGACTACATCCAAAGGCGATATATGCTGCTTTCTGACCTTTTCCAACCTGTCTGGCTTCAAACTAGAGGCAGACAGAAAAGCAGAGGGTCTATTTGATCAAGTCAGAACAAGTGCTGCAACCACATAATTTCATAGAGTTTACAGAAGGCTCCTTCCCGCAGCAGGAGTTGTCCCAAGCTGTCCAGCTAGGGCTGAACTGAAGCGTTCAGAGAACTATCAAGAATAACTAAGAATAAAAAACAAAAGAGCTGTGACATGATTTCCCCCATGATGCTACACAGCTACAGCAGCAGCAGTGAGAACATGAAATTTTCCAGCGTACAGGAGAACTTCCCTCTGAAATTTCATTTGGCCAGGGCCCTGTTTTAGTGACGTCTCCATATCTGTAAATTTACACACTTAGATTTGTACCCAGTACGTTGTACACACAAAACAAGCTGGGTCAAATTCAGTTCTTTCTCCATATCTTAGTAACTATCACCTCCAACCCTGGGTGAAGAGCCATGAGAGGAAGAGCAGACAGAGCTAATTTGAGATGGATTGACCTAACATGGACCTACAAGACTGCCACTGACTATCAGGTAGGTCACAGTCTCTTTTCCTTGCTGCTTGGTTTAGTGAAAGCTATTCCCTGTGTCTTAGATTTGTAAAGGAGGGACAAGGCTTCCAACTGCCACTGTAAAGCATTTTAAGACCTATCCACAAATTTCAGCAGGACTGTTGCCTGAATAAGGCAGTACAAAGACGGCTCAGAGGGTAGGCTGAGGCTACTAAAATGGTACTTGGTTTTGACACAAAAAGAAAAGATGCATATAAAAGTATTCTGTATCATGTGTTCATTCTGAAAGAAATGGAAAGTGCTTTCTTCATTATGCAAACACAGGAAGGATAATTAAACAGCAGCATTAAATTTACAACATTTTCAATTTTTAAGCTTGAAGAGCACATTAAAATCACTGTAGAAAATGCAAAATGTCAGGCTTGATGGCAAAATTAGTGTTTTACCAAAGGCTTCTCCTCCAGTTGCAAGGGAGGTCCTAAATCATACTGTCCTCTTAAGTGATTTTTCCTTTTACTCCCACAGTCTAAAAGTCAATTCATTTTACCAGACAACACCAATAGAAAATCTTATGTCCATCACAGCATCAAGATTGAAAGACCACAATGGTAGCCTGGAGCTCTCTTTCTTCTGCATAAAGCTTCTAGCCATCTATCCAGGAGGCTCTGCAGGACAGGCAGTAAAACCCCAGCCTGTATCAACTTCTTGCATTCCCCCAGCCTAGGCAAAGAGGGATGCATTAGTGTATCGGTGCTTGGTAGGAAAGGCCTGAACTCCCAGACCTCATCTAGCCTCATCCTGCATCCACATGAGACAACCATGAGAGGAAAGAAGGGTTGTAGTTGCACAACTTATGTTGGCCTAAATCGCTACTGTGGCCGGAGTTGGTTTTAAGTCAGGTGAGTTTATTACAAGTGCTTACAATGGCACTAAGGAGAGGGAGAGCAGGACTGGTAGGTGGTCAGGGGCAGCAGGCAGGTGGGACCACTTCTCTCAGCAGTGGTACCAGCTTGTGAAGACTGAAAATACCAGTGTTAGACGTGCAATCTAAGTGCCAGCTCTGGGCTGAAGGACAGAAACCATTTGGTAGCACAGAGTTGATTCACAGAAATTCAGGATAGGAGGTTCTGCCATCACACAGCCCTATGGTTTCAAGAAACATTTACACAGACAGGTTGCATTAAATCCCATGTCAGCTTGCAGCCTCTGACTCTGATGTTTGTACTGAGTAAGTGTAACTCTCCACTGATCTCTGGGGCGACAGGGAAAACACTATCCTCACATCCCTCAAGGCACAAAGAAAATCTTTTCGTTCTCACTTCTTTTTCACCCCTCTTAAAGTGATGGCATTCCTCACCAGCTGTAATCAGCACGCACACTCTCCCAAAGTGCCATTTAATACCGTCACACAAAACTGCAGCGTGACCCACTTTGGGTTATTATATGCAATAATTGCAAGACCCAGAAGCCCCAGTCTGCGAGGCTCCAAGAGGCTTTCTGCAAGGGCACTCACTCAATTCCCCCTTTCTGTGGACTCTCTGCTACATGCCTGAGAGATGGACAGCATTTCTCTCCATCGCATCCACCCCCACCTCCACTTAATTTCATGCTTGGACTGTGACTGCACTAACAGGGCATATCTAGTTTCTCCCTCATACGCTGATTAAACCGACATGGTGCTTTGCACAGTCTTTCACAGACTCCTTATCTCAGTAACAAGAGGGAGGAAAAAGCACAAGGACAACTCTGAGCAAAGCAACACTGTCTCCTTTTCTGGCACTGGCAGAAGTCTCTCTGGGAAATGGTGTGCACCCTCTGTCAGGAAGTTGGGAGAGAAAAGTTATGATGGTTCAAGGGCTTGTCACAGCAGCCCAGTCCTGGCAAATGGGAAATGCTGGAGGTCTGTGTAACAACATTTTCCAACCTTTTCACTATATTTTTCAGCTGTACCCCATTGAAGAGGTGGGTAGAAATTAGAAGCTTGGAGAGGTTATGTGTTAAAGTTTTCAGAAATGGTCTCTCCTTCTGAGAGCTCTGCAAGAGATGACCAGGACTGGGTGGTGCCCTGCCCTAATGCATATCCCAGAAAATCAGGATCACGGCTATGGAAGCAGGGCACTAAAGCCACAGCTGAGTGCTGCTACTGTACGCCAGTCTACAACTCATTAGATCAGCTTGAACTGAATTATTTTTGCTTCTTGTGTGCCAGGATTTGGTGCTGTTGAATGTACTCTAGCAAGTTTGTGAAGTTTTTCTGAAAAACATCATGGTTTAGGACTAAGAAAAATACTTGGCTATATGAAATCAGGAATTTACATTTAATCCCATTTCCTTGGTTTTTCAAATGGTCATAAAAGTGGGAAATATGCTAAAGCCAACAGTAATTACAAAAGCAATTGCCAGTATACCAGGATAAATCGGTGGCAGAGCCATGGGCAGACACAGGGA
>JAAGNO010005719.1:70509-92491 GCA_033439905.1 Ceryle rudis | reverse complement strand
TAGAACATAGTAAATAAAGACCTTGGTTGAAGTTTGAATAAAAAAAAAAAAAAAAAAAAAAAAAAGAATGAGGGGAATCTTTCAAACTTTGGTGATAGTAATAAGAATACACAAAAAAATATATTAGCAGGTAAAATAAAAGGTGAGTGTTCTCCTTTGCAGTCAGTGAAAGAAGTAAACAGATGAAAATGCATCTGAAATATAATAATTAAGGACAGAAAAAAGAATTTTCATTTTTTACTCAGTGTATTGTGCTTTTAAACAGGATTAGCCATGCAACTGCATAATGAAAATACTCATAGTAAAATTACATGGTTATTAAAAAAAAAAAAAATTCACCTTGTGGTGCTAAAAAAAGACATCGTTCTGTTGTTTAATAATTTTCTGCTGCAGGATTTATGAATCGTTATATGCTAGTTTTAATGTTGGACGTTGGAGAAGGAAATCATTGAATGGGCTAAAAAGGGGCTGACTTTCAAAGGGTGGGTACCTTGCTGTTTCCAAAGCTGTCTTGAAAATATCTCCATCTGGAAATCCAAATATTAAGGCACACAAATTAAGTAGTCATTTTAAAAAATCATGACTGTAAAGTCCAATATCCTTTTGCAGTCCCTCGAGTCAGAGTTAATCAAATTCTAGCTATGGATTTTTTTTGCACCCATGTTGGCAGAGAAATGCTATATAATTACAGATTACATAGCTGATTGATGAGTCACACAAAAGGATAATGAGCCAGTTCTTTAATAAAAAATATTTAATGAGTGATGTTTCTACTTATTCCTTTCTCATTTTAAATAGATACTTTAGCTTTATGTCTCTGATTTACTACATTTCCAGAAAAATTCTGCACATATTATTAGACCATACATACCAATTTAGGAATCATTGGCTTTCCTGATTTTCCTTAATTGTTAGCTTAATAACGCAAGATGTGAAAAGACAGTCAATAGCACATCAGATAAAATGCCAGTAACAGTTTACCAGGTGTGAAATACCAGCAGTGTGGTTTCACTCCAGGCTTTTTCACAGATATATGTTGCCTTAATGCAACTTAGTAGTCTGTTCCCATTTAAATGGAATTCTCATCTAATACAGAAAAGACAATTTCAAAATGCTGTCACATAAAAATATATAAATGATAATATCTAAACTATAGCTTTACCTGGTATTATCTGAATTTATTTTTCTCTCTTTCTTTCAGAATTCATAAGATTAGAAGATGGACTCATGTTTTCCAACAGCTGACAATGACATTTCTGGTTTTTAAATCTTCAAATTGATTAAATAAGCAGTTTGTTAGTATATTACAGTATCTCTCTAATCTCAGAAGTATTACATTACATTAAAAAAAAAAAGATTCGTTTGTTACATTTCTCCAGTCCTGCACCTCTGTGTTTCTCCATTTGCCTCTTGTTACCCTATTTATTGGACATCTTTGCCTTGTACCCATTCAGTACTGGTACCCTCCTCAGCAGACATTCAACAACTAGCTCCTAAGCATTTATTTGCATTTGCCACACACAGATGATCAAGTTAATGTTTCCTGTGGCCGCCAGGTTGTGTTTTCAGAGAAAGAATCCATTTCCAGCTAATGAAATAACCCTTTCTTTTCTATTCGGAATCACAGATTTGAATTGAAAGCCTAAACTGAAGTGGTACAGTTTAATCTTATCTGGACTTAATGACATGTTTATACTAGGTTTGCTTACAGCACAGCACGGATGCTTTAATAACTTTCAGGCTTTCCTAAAGACCACAACATCTCCTGGTCGTACATCATGCTGATGACAGTGGCCATTGCCAAGTGCTTCTTTATGTCCAGGTAACTACCATGGTTACCACAATTATACAAGTAGAAAGTATCTTCCTAACACTTGTCATTGGATGTCTTATGCCTATGTGTGGTAAGTGCATAAAGATCATCACTAACACATTTGGGTCACTGACTTTTCTTCATGCTATATGTAATATAAATTTTATTATATTTTCTGTTTCATAATAAAAGTATAAACTTGATGTCCATTTAAAACACATTATTTTAAATTCATTAACAACATTTTGTGATGATGAATCAGCTTACAGAAAAGGAATAGCTATTTGTTGTTGTGTTCAAATGTCAAAAGAAATGTAAAGTTGGGAATTGCTTAAAAAAACCCAACACAATAAAGTTAAACCTTTAAAGAATTTGTAATATGAGAAAATAAAGTACTACTAATAGTTTCCGTTATTGAATGTACTGCTAAAGTAAAAATTGCTTAGCAATATTGAAATGCTGTATACTAAAGTTACTTACGTTGAATCTTGTGAATTAATAGCTGTAGTTTTTGATAACATGAACAATATACTAGCTGTTTAAGAGCATACTCTGTTATAAATAAAATGAAAATATACATAAAAGCAAAAAAGATCATCACCTTATACCTGTCAAAAAATAAACCCATTTTTAATTGACAGACTGAAGCATTTATGCTCGATCTGAATAGCTATGGAGAGAGTGACTAAATATTCAACTGAAGGCAAGATGCCACTGTGGCAGGATTTTGAAGTCCCTAGAAAAATAAAATCTAATGGAAAGAAAAAGCTCTGCAAACTATGAATGCACTTTTTGGAAGTCTGGAAAACATAAGAATTTAAATGGAGAGAGTGATAAATGAGGATATGGGGAGTAGAGTGCATTTTTCTCTAATCTCCTTATTGAAAGTGTCCAAAGGCCAAATGGCTTTGTTTAAATTCTGTCTTGATTTTCAGGGACTTGAGGTATTGGACTTTAGCATTAACTGCATCCTTTTTAATGTACTTCACTCCAAATAATAAATTGTTAATGCTATTTTTCCTTCTTTTAAAAAAGGAGAGAAAGTCCTTATTAAGGCCTTTAATGTCCATATAAGACTGTAAACAAAACAGTTGCATTTCCTAAAGAACTGCATACATTCTAGCTAAAAATTGGTGTTTAAAATTAATTTTCAGACATTTATCCTGTTTATTTCTATCTTATAGAATAAAACTAACAAATCATAAAGCTCTTTTCCTAGCGTTTAAAAAGGGTTATTTTATGAGTGTTTATTTGACATGTCATATCTTTTTCCCTTAACAAAAAAAATCTTAAACTGCTTGAGAATTGGTCCTTTAATATCCTAGGAATATGGAAAAGCATTATCTATAGGGCTATCTGAAGAAGAAAGGATAGATTCTTATTCTTTCTAGTGTATTTATAGATAAATATTACCAAACTTCTAACATTGCTCCTTATGTAAGTATTCATCAGGTGTCTTTAATGATTCACATAACATATGCATGTAGCAAGCAATATTGTGGAGTTTTATTTTATTAAAATTAAAAAAATGACCCCCCCAAACCCCTGAACATTGATAACAATACAGTAAGTGTAAAATTAAAGGAGTTTCGTGATCATTAGGTAGAATTTGGACTGCAATTTTAAATACTCTTTTGAGGTATGTGTAAAAAGAGAGTTCATACTCTTGTTTGCCTCTTTGATGCCCTTCAGTCAAGACCCTTTAAAAACAAATCCACAGAGATGTTGATTTATAACTAACCTAGAGCACCTTTGTTTTACAGACAAACATTTCTTCAAAGTCAAACAGACAGCAAGACCCTTTCCTGATCATAATGTATAGTAAATGAAAAAGTTTTTTAAAATAAATCATACTGTAGCATGCTTGATCTGCAGTATAGGGCAAACCCTAAAGCCAGACAACTCTAATTCACTCATCTTATATTTCCTCCCTCTCTTCCTTTTGTATTGAAAATTAGCTTTGATTCTCTCTGAAATATTAGCGAAATCTCAGAGAAGCCTCCCTTTTTTAGTTCTTGTGGCAGCCAGCATATAGCAAAATGCTCCTCCCTGGGGTGCTGAGACACAAATCTCTTCTTACCATTTATTCACCAATGAATAAAAAAATATTTGCTTTGACTTCCAAATGTTGTCACAGATTATATTCTTATATTAGGTATAATCAGTACTTTGGGCCATCGATGCCAAATTTAAAGAGAAGCAAACAGTTCAAGGTATTCCCTGAAAAAACAGGAAAGGAAATCTGCATTCCATTCTACTGAGTGCCTTAGAGTGTCAATAAAGATCTCCCCAGAAAGTGTTCTTTGAAAGCAAAAATATCTATTCTCAGTGAAATTTTCCTTAGTATTATCTATCCAGTACTGACATTGGTTTACTCATCAAAGGTCCAAAGAATACTGCTGTGAACCAGGCAAGGGGTTGATGACAGTGTTTGCTTTTTGGCTGTTAGAACAGAGCTACAAGCTCAATGTAAATAGAAAGCAAAATGTGATATAAAAAGTACTGCACAAAAATGCACTAGTATTTTGACATAGTTTGATAGATAATCATATTTAAAGCATTGTATAAATACAGCCCCTTACTTTGTAAGTGTCAGTAATGTAAAACCATCCCCTACCTCTGCTTCAAGTAAACTAAACCCCTAACCTTTGAATTTCATGCAATTTAAGATAAAATAGCTGAAGCCTTTACCTCTGGGTCACCTGAATATTACCATTCTTGAAAGTAAAGCTGAACACATCTTACTAAGAGTGGCCCCCTTGTATTTTAAAATGTTGGAGTAACAGACTTTTCTACTCATACAACAATTAATTTAGTTTTCAGAAATGTTCTGGTTTTTAAATGAGTTAAAAGCATGGCTCTTTCCTTCCGTTCTTTGCTTTTAGAAGTATTGCTGTCTATGCTCCATAATGTTGATCCTAAGCAGGATGAAGAGCAGTTAACACAAAAAACATTAATAAAATCATAATCAAGCTTTATGACAACATATATTTGGCAGTTTATTTCAAGAGAAATAAAGAGACATACTCTAAAATACAGTGAAGGAAATTGTAACCTGTAGTGATTTTACATATCAATGTTCTAATTGGATTTACTAACCAAACATCCAGAGTCAGAATTTCATTTATTCTGGATGGTCACAGCTCCATCAGCGTTTATGTCAACAGCCTCAAGAGAAAACATTGAAACAAAAGTATTTTTGAGTAAGACTATTTTGCTATGGAAGCACAATAGGTTTTGTTCCTCCATAGATATGTCTACGCTGAGTTCTTTTATCATCAAAATTATTAATTTTAAACCTCTTTTATGAAACAGAAAATTCAACAGAAAATTTCTGTACTTGCTAAATTTGAGAGTGCACCATGAAAATCCACCTGAACAAAAATATCCTTTCTTTTTTCTTTTTTTTTTCTTTTGTAATCAAAACACCAAAAGTAGCTATTTTTAAACTCAGTAGTAGCTGGGATTGGTTTGTTTTTTTCTTTTCAGATAAACTCCCAAACTTCTGGAGAAAAAAAATCACAAAGGCAAGCCACTGTTGATTCTGGGAACTATCTTATAGAGAAATAAATTCTTTCAAGTTATATCCACTGATCATGGACATTATACAAGGTGATAAGAAAGATGGCTTACACATACACATCTTGAAACACAACTCTCTACAATGGCTGTGACACCAGGTTCCATAAACAGATTGTTAATAACATGGAAGGGGGGGAACAGGTACCAGCTACTGAATCACTAAAACCACATACGTAATGTTGTGTGTTTCTTGGAGGTCTTCTAGACATATGATGAGGTCTAAGATTGCTTAGTTTATAAAACCAGATTTGGTCATGGGCTAGCAGAAGCTTATTAAGCATTCCAAATGGAGCATACCTTGCTTTTCATGCTGGACTGTTGAACCCATGCTGTATGTGTAGATGGTAAAGATCGGGAAGAAACCTATGTAGAAAAAGAGGTCACTAGAGAGCAGAAATGCTGTAGAAAGTGAAAATGTTGATCTTTTTGTCTAGGAGAGACATGTAAAAATCCAGCCAATTTGACAAAATCAGTTTTTCCTGCACCGAATCACAGTTCTCCTATTCGTTAGAGTGAGCTGATGCTAAAAAGACAAAATGAGTTTGGCTTCTGTGGTACTGTTTTCAATGTTATGCAGGCACTGGTACCAAGTTAGGTATTTACAATATAGCTGCAGAAACTTGCAACTTGCAGAAACTTACTTAGACTATCTGTTCACTTCTACAGTATTTTAATAAAATTTGCCTATAGCAATGAAATAAATCAGGGTAAAATACCTCATTCCCCACACAAAGTACTGAAACTTTTATTGGCTTTGTGTGAATAATTTCAACAGTGATGTTGTGGTCATGGGCAACTGGAGCCTAAGGTGTCTCAAACGTTTTATATCCTTGGCTTATGGAAATAATTTCAGTGAACTTTTGCTTAGTATTCTCTTGGGTAAGAAGGAATAGGAAGTGCCATGTGTTCTAATTGAATACAGGCAATTCATATACTACCTTCCCACCTGTTTGAATAACCCTTTAAACACCCACAGTTCCCCTTTTGAAAACATGAATGATGTATCTACAAACATCTACAGTGTACATAATTTGACAATGAATTAGAAAATGCAGAATCAAATGTCAAATCCATCCCAGATGAAATTAGTGATACCTCTGTAAAAAAAAATCCTGTTACTACAGAGATACCCGTACTCAAAGCCTTCTGGCCCAGCCCTGGTATCTCTACATGCATACAGACAACTAAGATCAGGATAAAACATCACCCGAACTAAAACTTTCTTGCTTTTTAAATAAAAATACACATTTATGTTTAATGTAGGCATTAGAATATTTTCTTTACTTTTGAAAATTCCTTACTTTCATAAGCAGCTTAAAGAAATATTATAATTCACATATATTCTTAATTAAAATAGAGCAACAAAACAGCCCATGCAGAGCAGGCCTAAAAAAATAATACAGCTGCACAGCTTTGGCATTGAAGCAATATGAAATTCTTGCAATCTAGTTTATGTGTGGTGATGCTGTTCAAACTTGAACTTAGATGAAAGTTAAGGACAAAAATGTTAACACAAAGAGTAAAGCAGCTCAGCATGGTAGAGAAGATGATTAGAGAACAATCATTCTCTTATCCAAAGGGGTTCACAACTGTGATTGTTAAAATAATGATATATTATCCATTTTTCATAATTACAGAATTTCTGAGACGTGTACAAGCGTATTTAAAAAAAAAAAAATGGTGAGATAATGTTAGAAGTGGTATGTTTTTCTCACTCATTTACAACAGGCTTGAAAACAGCAAGATGATGTTGATATTTGAATGCACTGTACATTACCTTTTACTGAGTTAGATTAAAATGTGCACTATTCCAAAGACTGGAAAATAATTAATATAAAATAGATGAATTCCTGTAAGAGTCCTTTGTAATCTACTCCCCTTCTCACTTCAGAACTGTCGTCAGAAAAGAGCTCAGTGGAAATTCTGCAATGCAGCACAACACTGATGTTTGTAAATCCAAGCCTTAGGGTACCAAACCAAATTTTTCTTAATTGACAAAGATCGTTAACCAGAAATGCACTCTGCCCCTATCCCATCTCAGAATATTCTATTACACAAACTAAGGAAGCATTTTGTTGAACAGCAGGCAACCAAACTTCATATTAGTTCCAGTTTCTAAATTGGAAATCATAACTGAGGTAGAATTCTCTGTAATAACATGTTGATCACCATGGAAAATCTCCGTATGAAAAAGAAAGGCTTTTTTATTTTTATTAAACTATGAACACATGCTTGAAACCACTCTAGATATAATGCCTTAAGCTCAGACTTCTTTGATATATAATTCAGTTCTCCTTTATATGGATTTTCACTGTTATGGGTGTCTGTCACATAAAATATTACTTAGGCATCAGTATATACAGATATTAATGATTGATCTATTGGAGAAACAAGAATGTAACGAGTGGTTTTATTGAGTGTATCATACTATATAACAAATCATAAGAGTAAAAAGCGTTACAAGGAAGTTATCCAGGCTAGACCAGGTTCCATGGCAGGACCCAGTATCATTATTACTACATATATGACCCTACTTGCATACTTTGCATTGAATGATTACTTTCATGTAAATATATAATTTTCAATAGCTGCTATATCAGTAGCTAGAAAACACCCCATAGCAAGTTTCACATAAACTGAGGTAAATAGTGTGTGGGCGGGGGAGCTAAAGCCATGAGTTACACAATGCCTTTTGCCAACAAACAGTTGTCTCTTCAATGCAAAAAGACTCATCCTAATGTAATTCCCTTATAGCCATGTTGTTCATCAGGTCAGGTGTATTTACTTTCTCAGTCAATCATCTCAAGACATCCTGGAGCTCTTATCAGTGGTAGAAGTTTATGAAAAATATTTTCACACCTAAACTCTATGGACAAGGTCTTGGAAGCCCTTACTTGGGTGAACAGCTCTTACTTATATGGGAGATCATTCAAATCTACTCCTCTATTAATTGTATAAATTGATTTAGTATGTGGCATATAGAGAAGTACTGTTTCGCTTTAAGCTATTTCCTAGTTTTATAATACTAGAGCAGAATTGCAAAACCTGCTGGTTATAAAGTCCCAACTATAGCTCCCAGAGAAAGTCAAGGAACATTTTGACAAAGAACAAAAGTTGACTGAGGAAAATAAATCAAAATGGTAAAGCACAATAGGGTATTAAGACTAAATTAATATAAACACCTCACCCTGAGGTCTTACACTGTCAGCAAACTATGGAACAGAGTAGTGTGCGCTCAAACATGCTAGCTATGTTTTATTATTTTGTTTTCCATCACTTCATGTTATTTAAAACATATATCATGACAGCACTCTAATGCAGCTGTATTTCATAAAAATACCTTTTTAAAACAGTCTAGCTTCTATCTTCTTTCTGAAGAAAGATGTGGAAAGATAAAAGAAACTTATATGTAGAAAGATTAAAATATGTTACTTCTTCCAAGGAGCAGCAGAGTCTGTCCCACAACCAGGAGCTGAGGGGGACCCAGTCAGGGCAGCATCCTCACCCACCACAACATGGTCCAACCAGGGCTCAGCTGGACACACAAAGCTGCGTGCTGGAAATAGGTCCATTTACAGCCTCAGGCACAGCCAAGGATGAATCAAGTTGAGGGACTATCCAGGGAGCCCCCGGACCCTGGAGCATTTTGCCAGCAAGAGGCAGCAGGCAACAGGACAGGACTAAAAATAAGCACAACAATCACCACAATTAAGAGACAGACCAACAGCCCAGGGCTGGGCTTAAATGGAGGACTTGGACCCATTGGCAAAGGTTGTGGGTGGAGGCTCCCTGCCTATTAGTGCCCTCAGGCATCAACCTGAGCATCAACTAAGGAGGCAGTCATGAGTGGAATGATGAACAGGGCTTGAAGATTTAGCCTCCTGCTGAGCAAAATGGCTTTTATTAAAATATTGCTTTAGATGAAATGTGACTCTGTTCCCAGCTCCATGTGGCAAATTCACATGGGAGATCCTAGACTGGCCAACCTCTTGTGTGTGGCAGGTGGGATCTCTGAAAAGAGACACTGTGCTGAACAGCCAAAGTGAGAGTACCAGTCCTGCAGTGGAGGTCTGGAAGATGACTTGTTCTAGGAATGGGAAAAGCCTGAGTTCATGTACTGGGATGGATAAAGTACAGTAACAATACTGTCTGAAAAGAAAAAATAGAGAAATGTGATGCCTGTTCTGTTTAAAATCTGTACCCTAAGTAGCCTGCATTATGCAGCACTGGCATTTACACAATGCAAAACCAACTCCAAGCTAGCTCTTGTGCAGACCTCTTAACAGTACATTCTTTCCTTGATTAGGCTGACTTTGGAGGTATTAGTCTCAATTCACATTAATATCAAGACAGATAAGGTATAGGTCCTTAACTTTAATTTTCAATCATCTTTAAATTACTTATTTATGATTAATTCTTGTTTCAACCTAAGTAAGCCTGACATTGTACAAATGCATACAAGCAAATATGCAGAGGACAGTGATAGTTTCTTTGGCACAAAAATAACTACACAGAACAGGATTTAAACTTTTTATCAGATCACATGACTATCATGACATTAACAGAGAACCAATCAGTAATGCATCTGTTCCATTCTGTGAAGTGGACAAATACAACATATTTACCTTTTTCCAACTGCCATCATTTTGCTACCCAAAGTGATGAAAAAAAAATAATTCTCATGAACATGCTTATATTTTGGTTTTGTCCACTTATGCTTTATGGGTAAATGCCATGGTTATTTGACTAACGTATATATGTGTGCAACAGCATAAATGCATACTTGCTACATTATAAAAGCATAGCTGTTTTTCTTACATAAAGGTTTCTGGTTTGTTTATGACCTGGAAATGCCTTGACCTTACTGGTTTTATAAGGTAAAGTAAAAAAGTAAAAATTGTACCTCTTGTGCTGTCATCTCACATCTTAGGCTGTTCCCTTACATTATCACTTTTGTTGCAGCTGTTCACCTGAGTTTTTGAAGATATTATGAGCAGTAAGGTGGGAGGAATGTTTTATAAGTGATTCAGATGACACTTTGTACTAACTACATGTCACGCTTTTTATAAGTTATCTTTTGGGTAGAAGATTCTCAGAGAAATGCTGATCCATTAAACTATAGGTTATAGTCTACTGTTAAAAAAAAAAAAAAAAAAAAAAAAAAGGAGGTTTTCACACATTAAGAAAAGCTTCAGCTTTATCCTGAATGCCATACCAATCTTCATGATTGGTATACAGGATTTAACGAATATGGTTGCATCTAATTTCTACTAAATGGTCTTCTAAATTATCAAATAAATCTACCAATATTTTTGGTTCTTTCTTGTGACATCTACCCAAAACAATAGTTAAAATCCAAATACAAAAATAGGATTTGGATGAAACTTGGATGAATTTTTTTTTTAGACATAACCTATTCAAAACAGACTTGCTGCCACAGCACAGCTATGGTGAGGACAAGGAATTGTGATTTTCTCTTGTCCATGCTTTTCTAAGTCTTCTATAGACATTAAAAGGTCTTCAGGCCAATTCCTCCAACATGCATACTTTCTTCCTTTCAAATCAATGAGAATGAGTTGCTCAAATACCCTTTAATTAAGTACTATCATTGGGAAAACAAGTTTGAAAGCAAACAGAAATTAAAGCAAATGACAACAAATGAGAATGCCTCTTCAAACATGATTACTTAAATAAAAGCCTAGGTTCTATTAAGATACAATATCACATAAAGCTAAATACATTTTTAAACACTTCTGTCAGTGAATTCTGGTAGGAAAGAATGCAATTAGACAATAAAACAATAATGCTACAATGATAAATACATTACTCTGTGTTACTGAATACCATGCTAAGTCTTGATTATCGTGCACAGATTGTTGGGATGCCCTTTGGTTCATTCTGGATTGAGTTTACAGGCAATGTTCGGGCCATCCTATTTGCTGAGACCTGTAGGTACATTTTGGTTATTGATTCCAGGGTTTACAACCACAATGTAGCTTTGTGACTGCAGTGTGAATGAGTTATTCATAGATGACCAGCTCTTTCCTTCTTGATGCTAATGAAAAAACACCTATCAATTCCAACATAATTGTGAAAATAAAAGCCAAAGCAATTACTGTATTTTCATAGCAAACATTTTCCTTTCCAATTACACAGGTAAATGAAAGATTACCTCTTGAAAGGATACATGTGGCATAAAAGCATCAGCAATATTTCTATACAAGTATATAAATAAAAACTCTAAGACAAAAATAATGTAGTTTAGAACACCAGAGATTTTATTCTTACATTAAAAACAACTAACACCTGCATGAGTTTGCTGACTCAAGTCTCCTTATGAAATATACATGCATTCTTAAATTCCTCAAAAAGTCACATTATTAGAACTTTGATTCAAAAGGGACTGCGGAGTAAAGCTCAAATATTTGTTCATTCTAAACAAAGTAAGGCTAACCCTATACTATACTATAATATAATAAAGATAATAAATTAATATTTAATCCACTTTTGACACATTTATTATTTAGTTTTGAGCATGTTAAAGCCACTGTCGCAATAAGACAGCTGCAGAATGCAGAAGGAGAAAGAACAGATACAAATGTCTGTTTGAAATAGAAAAAAAAATGCCTTGTCCATTCAGATCATCCCATAGCCTCAGCTATGGGTTGCCTCAGCAGATGATGAAGGCATGACACTGCCTTTGGTGATTTTAACACATCCAGAAAGAGCTCTTATTTTCTTTTATTCATTTGTCCATTCAACAAGGCAACATTTATTACAAAAAGATATTCTGAAACATCTGCTTGACCCTACGAGACTGTCAATGATTGTCAGCTATTGGCTATTTTTGACAATTTCTCTCCTTCCTGCGTCTTGAATTTCTGTCTGAGCTTCTTCCTGTAGAAGTAGCCATTCCACCAAAAGATCTTAAATAACATGATGTAAGTGGTGAATTCGTAACCCAAAACATGAGAATATGCTCTTCAAAAATCACAATTAATCAAAATAACATGGTTAGTTTTTATTGTGTCTCTCTTTAGATTGATATAGCAATAAATTCATACTTCAACACAATAGGAAAGAGAAACAGTTCTTTCAGCATTTACCAGGGGGTATTCACTGTGAGTGAAGTTCCATATAAAAAAAGTAACAGTATGGGAGATATTTGGGGGATCTAGTGGGAGTTTTTCATATACGAGATATTTTTCTTTATCAGTATTGCAAAAAAATGCATACTGCAGACTCTCAGAATGAAATGAACTGAGCTGCAGAAGAATAAATAAAACTTGTTTAGAAAAAAATATGGAACTGAATAGCAGAAATTTCTCCTTCCCTGACAGCTTTTCCCCTTTTAGCACTCCAGTCTAGAATATCATTTTTAGAAGCAATGAAATTAAACTTGACAGAAGCCTAGACTGTGAAAAGTTATAAATAATTTGAACTAACCTAGGAGCTTGCATGCATATAATTTTTACCACACTTTCATCCTCAAAAATAAAATTAGACTAGCTGCTCTATATTAAAGCAGTTCATCAGTTGACAAAGTTGCCTTTAAGTAATATAGCGGCCACTTGTGATAACCCATCTGCTTTCTGTATCACCAAGGTGGGATGCGTTTTTGCTGCCTGATCTGAGTTACAATCCATGTCCTCCTTGCTTCTCAGGATATCAGCTCACTGATATTTTAGACCCCGAGTGCCCCATCCTCCCCTTCCTAGCTCCCAGTGATTCTTAGGACTGTTGTGTATAGCAACACAAGAATTTTATTTCAAAATCCTCTATTTCCTTCTTCTCTCCCACAGCTCTAGTGAAGGGATTCCTGCCACAGCATACATTTCTTTCACCACAGCTTTGAAATGAGAAGGTCTGAGGAAGGGAGACACCAAATGTGGGGCCACAACGGGGCTTTCCACACAGCCAGGCCAGATGCTGCCATAGGCAGCACAGCTAAGAGTAACCAGGCACACAAATAATGTATCTGCGCTGGCCAGTGAGGAACAGGGACCAGTGTACAGCTGTACATCTCTTCCCAGCCCTCATCCTGCCTCAGGGAGACATATACTAGATTGAGGGAAGAAGGCAGGAAGGATTAGATTTTTGATATGATTTTGGGGTCCTCTACTTACCACAGATTATCTGAACGCTCCATGAATTTGTCCTTTTAATAATGCACTGTAGCAAGGGGAGAAGTCTGCACTTCTGAGTTCAAAGTTCATATCTTGCTCTCCAGACTGCTATCTGTTGTACAGCTGACCAAGGGCCAGACATCAGCTAACATGATTTTATGCCTATTGTGATGGATGCTACTACTGCCTTTGGAATAGTAGGAAAGAGCATACCTACTGTGTCCAAGCTTCCAGCCTGCTACCTACCTACCTTCTGGTACTTCTGAACTGCTCGTCATGACATGACTTCCAATCTGAAATTCTGATTCTAAAAAACCCTCAGGGAACAGTTCTTCATCAGCCCACCAGTCCCTGCCTCTCCTGAATAGCCTCCTTCCCAAGCTGACTCCACCAGATAGCAGCACAAGCCTGGGAATCTGCTGATCTCCTCTGCTTTAACCTTTATTCCTTTTAAACCTATCTGTTGTGTCTACACAGCCATGCCTTTTAGTAACTGAAGACAAAGTCTGTTTTGGATTAGGACTAAAGCAATTTAAATCTGCATCCAAGCCCTATAGCTGACTGTGGGTTAAACTGTCCAAAGGGTAGCTGATAGTACATAACTGTCAGCATGGAAAAAGAGCTTCCACACATGGTGTGTACTGTCAAGTCTCTTTAGCTGTCCTGTGAAAATGAAAGAAACTGAATATATGCCAGCTATTTTTATAAGATTGCTGGTATTACTGCAGACCATGGATTCAGCCTGTGTGTGTTATTTACAAGTATTTTCACATCTACCTTCTTCTGGGCATCAGGAAGGAGTTAGAAAGGGAGCTGAGAGGGAATATACCCAGGAGGACATGCTGTTGGCAAGCCCTCACAGTCTCTGAAAAAATTGATCAAATACCTTGCCTTCTAAGTTTCACCTAAGCAATCAATTACAGTGGATGAAAAATATTTCATCCTGCCTGTGTCACTATTTTCCTCCACCTTCTTCACTCAGGAAAGGCATAATGTGAACTGAGGATATTTTTGGTCTTGAGTTCTGGCCCAGTAGTTTCAGAAAGCTAAAACAAGCCTTTATATTTGAACATGATTTCTGAGCATATCAGAGACTTCTATGTGAAAACAAGGACTTGTCCTTGACCTGTTAAGTGAGGGTAGACTGAAATCCTAGTCTACTGATCCTCATGTGTGGATATGCTACAGAAATAATACAGACTCAGAAAATTGCGCCCCTGACCATAATACCTCTTGTCCCCTCTGTCAAATCAGCTATGACAATCACTTTGCACCATTTCTGTGCCTCTGGTGGACAAGTCTACGTTGTGAGTATGGTAAAGCAGAAGCTCTGTAGATTTCAGTGGCAGAGCTTCTCCACACACTATGTGTCTCCAGTGGAGGAAACCTGGAGCTCTCATCTTTGTCCTTCTCCTAATTCTAAATCAAACCCTAACAAACCCTTTTGGCCTTGGTAAGCATTAGTTCAAAACATCCAGCCATGGCCAAATGAACAGCTAGATCTTGGTGGAGAAATCTATCTAAACCATCCTTTGGCAGCCTAACTCCACCTGCAGGTCTAGACTATCTCTCCATCACAGATGTAACACTAACTCTAACACTAACGCTCTAGTCCTTGACAGAGGCTTACTCCCAGTCCATAGTTAGGGCACAAAGAAGTCCTCAGTGAGGAAATCTTGTATCTTTATCTTTCATCAGCCCCTGGCGGCCATGTGCCAGCTGGAGTTTTAGTCTTAGTCCATATCCTAGAGAGTCTTACCTCAAGACTCATAGCTATGACAAACAGAGAAAGTCTCAGAGGAAACTTTTTACAGCAGCCTACACTACCCTTTGACAGACTCCTTGCAGACCTACACAAGCTGGATCTCTTGGCTTTGTTTCTATCCAGTCATTTCCTCAAAACTGAACTCTAAGCTTTAGCTAAGCCTTAGCCAAAGACCAGCATCATAGTCTATATGAACAAGCTCTTTGAGGAGCATTATTTTTGCAGTCTACACGATCTTCTGACAACCCTTTGTATTCCAACACTACTTGGAGCTGTAGGTTTGCTTTCTTTCCCGGTCTTAATCCTGACCTTGGGTCTTGGCAGGGTGTTGGCCTGAGATATTTAGCCATGGACCACAGGAACAAGCTCTAATGGGAGAAGGAGTGGTGTTGTAGAAACAGCAGTGTTTGTTTCCATGAACAATATATTTAATTTAATTTTACAGTGCTATAGATGAGTTATAACTGTATATTTTTAACATCTAGAAAATTACCCTGGAAAAATATTGTAGAGGGTTTTTTTGGGGTGATCTTAAATTACAGGAGCTGCTTTGTCTTGGGGATGCTAATACTTCATACTTACATTAAAACGTGGATAAGGTGAAATAGTATTTCAGTGATAAAATTATAATTTAGATTACAGTTAGTATCGGTGGAAATTGTTAATTATTCTTTTTTTATGTTCTGTTACTTTACAGCATATTAATGTACCAGAAGTACATCCAGATCCTACAACTGAAATTCCAGTTTGTACAAACACAGAAATACATTAAAGAATGTATACTGAAATGGATGCAGAAAATAACTCCCATTATCCTTAATTTACTGGTAGGGAAGTAAGCAAAAATATAAAGATTCAGAGCTAAAAAAAAAGATGTATCTGTCTAAACAGGGCTTGCAGCAGATCTTAGATAAGGTTGAAGTGCCCAGTCCACGTGGATATATAACTTAGAAGCATTCTGCTTCTGTTGTTGCAGATACCTGGCCTTAAAATATCCTTAACACTTAAAAATTTTACTTTCAGACACACACAGAGAAGTAATAATTTTAAGAGTTCCATAGTACTGGATGATCATTGCATACCTAAATCAAGCCTAAAAAGTAGAAATTTTCTGCATAAATCTCTTATGAAGCAAAATGTCTTCAAGCTCCCATCTGTTTATTCATTAGGCATTAGACTCGACTCAAAGGACTGTTTATGTAGTTTATCCTGTGGGTAAGAGAAAAGAATTGAATTTCTGGCATCTTCCACATTGCAGTTCTGTACTGCTTTTCAAATCTTCTCCAAGGCTAAATGTTAGTACTGAAATTACTCTTTCAAAGCTGATTTAAATACACAAATCTGAAGTTTAGCTGCCAACATTTGATCACCTTCAGAAGCAAAAGTTTTTGTGGAAACTATCGAGTGTTTTCTTGTAATTACTGTCAGCAGAAAATGCCACAGATGTCTCAATGTTACAAGTTTCTCTAAAAAAAAACTGTTGAAGGAGGAAAGTTCAGGAATAAAGCTACACACAGATTCAAAAAATCTTTTAGCAAAGTTAGAGACTTAAGACTATAAAAATATATTCCTGAGAAGGGTTTCTTCTTTCTAAATACATGTAGGAGACAGCAGACAAGTTCTTTGTAGCAGGCATCAAGGAAAACAATATGACAGTCTTCTGCAGTTCTCTTTTCCACCACCAAGATGTTTTTAAAAAAGTATCATTCCCTCAGCTTAGATTCTTTTTCTTTATTTATTAACATAAAGGCTGACACATCTAATATAAAAGATATATTTCTCCACATTAAATTATCAGCACTCTACCACTATCCCTTTCTTTGCTGATGATTTTGCTGATACCCTTGTGCTCAGCATCAGAATCACCCAAACCCCTGTTATCTGCTCAGATCTCAGTTCTACTTATGAGTTCTTGGGACATCTTGGTTATTCTTCTAGTAAGTAGAAGAAGTAGAAAACGGGGTCAATGCCCATAGCTTGACACAAAATAAATCTTTGCTTGTTTGAAAGAAATATTTTTACACAGAAATAGTTAAAATGCATATTTCTGAATAAAACTATACTCTCACCATCCCAGTTTGTTTAGTTACAATCAAAATTTTTCCATTTGGTGAGGAACATGTTTCATTTAAGCAGCTCTAAAATTTCCTAAGGCATGGTTTCCACAAGGATTATGCCCCACTTGCCAACATCAGGGAACTGTCTTTAGGACAAAAATATTCCTGCTGATGAGCACACATGCAGTCTTTCCAGTCAGGGAGAAATAAAACCAGAAGCTACTAGACTTTGTAAGGATTGTTATGCTTAGCTCCAATAACTGATAGAATATCAAACCATTAGGCAGGTCAGAACTGCGACTGGATGTCTTCCCTTAGTTTTATACCTTTTTGGGGGAGAAAGGTTGTGACGACAAGACCAGCAAACAGAGCAGAAGAGAACAGAAAGGCCAATAATGAATCTGCATATATAAAAGGGAAAAGGAGACAATGTTAGGAAAAGAAGACAGGAATTAATAGGAAGAATAGGAGAAGGACCGGTCATTTCTTGATGAACGTGTTTTTTAACTGACTGAAGATACACTTTGCTTAATATTATTATTTATTATTATTATTTGAAGCAATTGCTGAACATAGTGACTAACAAATAATATTTTCCTTTCCTGCTTGTTTTGAATGTACCATGCAGGGATTCAAGTAATGAACTCAGAGATGCTAGTTCAACCTGAGGGTGAACTAGCACCTCCAAGATGCTATTAGGCCAATAATATGACGTTCAGCAAGGCCAAGTGCAGGGTCCTACACTTTGGCCACAATAACCCCATGTAACGCTACAGACTGGTGCATGAGTGGCTGGAGAGCAGCCTGGCAGAGAGGCACCTGGGAGTACTGGTTGACTGCCATCTGAACATGAGTCAGCAGTGTGCCCAGGTGGCACAGAAGGCCAATGGCATCTTGGCTTGTATCAGGAATAGTGTGGCCAGCAGGTCTAGGGATGTAATTCTCCCCCTTGTTATCTAGATGCTTTTTTTTCCCCCCTGTAAATTATAGGAAAAAACCCATTAATTTGCTGTTTGGAAAATGCAAGAGCTAACATGCCAGAAACTAAAGAAATTCAGCAAAACAATTTTAGGGTGGGGAAATTTCAGAGGAAGCCATGACATTGCATTGAAAAAAAGAACCCTTTTGTTCCTTTTCTTTACCCACAAAAAAAAATTTCTGCTGAAAACTTTCAGCAACAGATTTTTTGTTCAACTACAGTTTTATCAAAAAATGTACGCCTTATGAAATAGTTTTTTCCTTCCTTTCTCCAACAGAGTCACATTATACTATTCAATTTTCAGTGTATGAATTCTTAAATTTTGGGTCATGCTTAGTCTTTTTTTAGACAAAAAGTGTCACTTTCCATTTGGACAATCTGTTTGTGCTGCTTTGAGAATAATGCAGGAGAAGGGAGATTGTCTGTGTGTGGGTGACAAAAGAGAATAGAGAATAACAATAGATGCAAAAATGTAGAGTCATGTAAATCAACCAGAATTTGGATTGTTATATAAACTGGTAATATATGGTTTCTCTTAACATAGATAATCATTAATTGTTAGTATTCATGCAAGTTCAACAGTCTGCAATAGAGTTGGTATACAGTACCAGCTGTAGGATTTTTTCCCCATTTGTCTCTGCCAGACAATACATCACATCTGTTAAGACAATTTTGATCGAGATATTATCAAAAACATATGAAAATGCTTTGAAATATATAATTTTAGAATTATAATGCCACAGGAAATTGAAGGATGCTTATGTGAATCAAGAAAATTGCATCAGGGCTTCTTCATAAAATATATGTTTGAGACATTATTCAGAGCTTCTCAGAAAGATTAAGCAACCAAGACAAGCTAACTGGCCTTTTGTGATACAATTGCATACACAATATGTTTAAGACAGAGATACTAACTCGGATATGGTAATACTGTATAAAATGAATTTCTATTCCCATTTCTGCCACCAATCCCTCCAAAAAAATAATTCTGAGCTTCTATCTCTGCGTGTTCATCCTCTCTTCCCACCTGCTGGTAATGGAACTAACCTTCATGTTCAGCACTGGGTCAGGATTTTACATTGACAGTTCTATTCCATCTTTCCACCCAAGTCAGTTTACTTTATCTCATGTGAGAGATGTGTATCAGGATAACATTGCTATTTTTTTTTTGCTTCCTTCATTTCACTCGTGCTATAGTATCTGCATTTTTGCCTAAGCATCATGAAAAGCCAGGATTAATCTGGACATTATAAAGAAAAAAATCACATGAATAATTGTAAATAAACTTTAAAGCACTCAAAAAATGATGCTGCTTAATATTACCCATGTGAAGACCAACATCTGTGCCAGGAAGAATGTCTAATCTTAAACTCATTCTCAGAATTTATCTTTATTTAAGGAGCTGCTATTACACCTTTGCATAGTAAAACCAACATTCCCATACAACTGAAAAATATAGTATCAATTCCTATAAAAATAAACAGGCAATTTACTAAAATATTAACCCAAGATTTGCAGCATTTAGATCAGAATAGTTTTGGAGTTTCTGCGTGACTGTCAGAAACACAATTCCTTGTTTCTACATCACTGCTCTTCAATTCATTTCATCAGGGGCATTTACAGAGCAGTAGCCTGTTATTAGGGCACCTGGTCCAGAGGATGGTCCCAATCTTGTGTCTAAATCCCCTAAACCACCATCTCCCTCTGAAGGAGGTACACCCATCCTACAGGACCAAATTCATATTTATGGATAAGCAACTAGACAGTTAAAGGGTCTGGATACAGTGAAAACTACTTAATTAAGATTTAAATCTAAGCAGTTATACAGTTACCAAGACTCCAAAACTGTCAGACAACTGCAAATTAGTTTTAAAACAAAAATAAATAAAAAAATCAATCATCATGTAGTGGGCCTGACAACCTATTTATGTTAGCTTTTTTCTGATTTACAGCGTATGTATAAACGATTCCGGTTCATGTTATTCTATTAAATGTTAAGTGGATTGTTAAAATTTATGTCATAATATGCTGTAGTGTATCTCTCTTTGAAACACAAGACCAGTTTACTCTGATGTAAGCTAATGCACATGCCTGAAAATCCATTAACCGCAAATAAGTATAGAACATGGTTTAGGACATTCCCTCAGCATTTATTACAGTTTTCATTGCCTTATTTTTTTTCCATTTATTTTAATTGTTAGCATTTGCCTATTATTGCTACAGATGTTGACTTCAAAGTCCTAAAGAGTAAAATTACTTGGTTATTGCAGACTTCCTTCTGCCTGTTATCCCAAGAGTGTGTGTTAACTTTTACTGATTAGTGAGACTAAGTTGGTCTACTCAAATGGCACAGGAAGCTTGGAATCTCCCATTTGTCATGTCCTAAGTGCTGCAGACCTGTCATTTTTACCCAGCTTGTGATATATTTCATTAAATCTTACCAAAGATTTATGTAACTTTGTCCTCTTCAAAGACCTACTTGGAAGAATCACTTGGGCTAAGACTCTACAAGAGAGGGGGACCCAAGAGAGCTGGTTGCTATTCAAACATCACTTCCTCCAAGCTCAAAACAGTTGCATTCCTTTGAGTAAAAAGTCAAGTAGAGGAGGGGAGAGCAGCATGGATGAGCAAGTTGCTGCTGGAAAAACTCATGTGGAACAAAGAAGTTCGCTGTATGTGGAAAAAGGGACTGGTCTCTTGGGAGAATTAAAGGAAGGTCATCAGGGCATGTAGGGATGCAATAAAGAAGGTCAAGGCCCTCTAGGAATTAACTCTGTCAAAGGAAGTAAAAGAGAACAAGAAGAGCTTCTTCAAATACACAGTGATAAAAGGAAGAATAGTGAAAACATGGGCCTACCCCTGAATGAGGCGGGAGCCCTGCTGACAGAGGATGCAGAGAAGGTGGATTTACTGAATGCCTTCTTTGCTTCAGTTTTCACTGCTAAAAATGGCCCTCAGAAATCCCTGACCCTGGAAGTAAGAGAGAAAACCTGGAACGAGGAAGACTCTCCACTGGTCAATGAGGATTGGTTTGGAAATCACTTGAATAAACTGAACACACAAAAATCCATGGGCCCCAGTGGGAAGCACCCACAAGTGCTGAGGGAGCTAGCTGATGTTGTTGCTCTGCCACTCTCCATCATTACTGAAAGATCATGGAGAATGGGAGACGTTTCTGAGGACTGGAAGAAAGCCAAAGTCACTCCAGTCTTCAAAAAGGGCAAGAAGGGAGACCCTGGAAATTACAGACCAGTCAGCCTCACCTCCATCCCTGGGGAGCTGATGGAGCAGCTCATTCTAGAGATCATCTCTAAGCACATGGAAGAAAAGAAGGTTATCAAGAGTAGCTAGCATGGATTTACTAAAGGGAAGTCATATTTGACTAGTCTGATAGCCTTCTATGATGGTGTCACTGAATGGGTAGATGCTGGGAGAGCAGTGGATGTTGTCTACCTTGACTTCAGCAAGGCTTTTGACACCGTGTCCCATAACATCCTTGTGGGTAAGCTCAGGAAGTGTGGGTTAGAAGAGGGGACAGTGTGATGGGTTGAGAACTGGCTAAACAACAGAGCTTAAAAGGTCATGATCAGTGGCACAGAGACCTGTTGCTGACCTGTAACTAGTGGTGTTCCCCAGGGGTCAGTTCTGGGTCCAGTCTTA
>JAAGNO010005719.1:53658-70409 GCA_033439905.1 Ceryle rudis | reverse complement strand
GACAGACTGGAGAGCTGGGTAAAGGCAAACCTAATGAAGATCAACAAGGATAAGTGTAGAGTCCTACAGCTGGGGAGAAACAACACCATATACAGGTACAGGTTAGGAGTTGTCCTGATGGAAAGCAGCTCTATGGAGGACCTGGTGGACAATAAGTTATGCATTGACAGCAATGTGCCCTTGTGGCCAGGAAGACGAGTGGTATCCTGGGGTGCATAAAGAAAAATGTGTTCATCAGGTTGAGGGTGGTTCTCCTCCCCCTCTGCTCTGCACTAGTGAGACCACATCTGAAGTACTGTGTCCAGTTCTGGTCTCACCAGTTCAAGAGAGACAGGGGAATACTAGAGAGACTCCAATGGAGAGCTATGAAGATGGTGAAGGGACTGGAACATCTCTCTTAGGAGAAAAGGCTGAGAGCCCTGTGGCTGTTTAGTCTGGAGAAGAGAAGACTGAGAGGGAGTCCAAAGTATGTAAAGATTTAGTTATATGCTTATTTTATCTATTTAATTCCACATACATTTTGTGGAATTTATAAAATACACCTAACATTATGTAGAATTTGTTCATATTATTAAACACGCTGGTATAAACCAGGTACAAATGAGTACGGTTCTGTTAGATTATCTGTTCAGAGTGATTTTTATTATTTTCATCTTTAAAGTTTAAATTCCTAAACATCTCCAAGAAAGGCATATAAAAAGGACTAGCATATTTGAAATGTAGTATTTGCACTCCATCGAGATGATAGTCTGGAGTAAGTATGAATAAGTGATAAAAATATCCAATAAAATTACTCCATGCCCTATAAAGGGACTGGCACATCTCTCTTATAAGGAAAGGCTGAGAGCCCTGGGGCTGGTTAGTCTGGAAAACAGAAGGCTGAGAGGGAATCTTATGAAGGGTGGGTGTCAATTAGAAGGGGCCAGTCTCTTTTCAGTGGTGTCCTGTGATAGGACAAGAGGTAGTGGTCACAAACTGGAACACAGGAAGTTCCACCACAACATGAGGAAAAACTTCCTTACTGTGAGAGTGACAGAGCCCTGGAACAGGCTGTCTGGAGAGGTTGTGAAGTTTCCTTCTCTAGAGTCTTTCCAAACCCACCTGGGCATGTTCCTGCCCTAGGTGATCCTGCTCTAGCAAGTGGGATTGGACTTGATGATCTCCAGAGGTCCTTTCCAACCCCTACCATTCTATGATTCTATGAATAAACTACTGACAAATAGAAAAATAATATATATAGAAAAACTCACCAAACCACAAACCAACACCTAACACCAAGGACTAAATCTGCAAAGGAACCTGGACCATCAGATAACCATGATTATTGTGACCACCCTCACCTTGGTCTTCCACTCAACTTCTCATGGCTCCTTTAAGCTCAGGCCCTTGAGCTGTGTTGTAGGGCCATCCCTATCTGGCCTTGTTCTTTGCCATCCTGACTGGTTTTCCTGGATGAACTGCAGCCCTGCGTGGTAGTTGTGTCTCCAGCCCTATCTCCTGCTTCTCCTGACAGGCATTCCTGGGTGGACACTGTATTTCATTATCACACCATGTCTGGGACTGTCAGTAGACCCTAAGAGTAACCCATCCATGTCCCCTTATAATTTGGGACTGTGTCCTGCTTACTAGGATGACTCCCTTGCCTGTGTGACCCTTGGCACCCAACACCTCCTCCGTCTCAGAGCAACCCTGCTCTTGCCAACATCTTTCTAGCCAGCAAAATCTTGAGCTTGAGCACTTGAGTACTGAGTACTTAAGGAGAACATTTACAGAAAGCAGCACATTCAGAAGCTGCTCCATAGAGATCATAGGGAATGATTAGGACAAGAAACACAAAAAACAGATAGGTCTTTCTGTAGTTCAGAATTAGCTCTCTTAGAGCTTATGCCATAGGAAGAGGCATGCTGGAATGGATCAGAGATTCATCCAAACCCATCACTTTGTCTCTCTTAGTGATGAGTAATAGATGTTCAGAAGAGAAGAAATGGCATGTATCAAAAGATTCTTCCTTGCATATTCTTCTGGATGTATCTAGATATAGGGACCTCTGAGACAAGGTGACATGAAGTTGCTGCATTTAATAGGCCCCAGTGGACATACCATCTGTGATCTTTTGAATCCATGTAGGTGTTAGACCTCTGCAATATTCCATGGTAATGAGTTCCACTATAATGTTATCTGTTGTATGAAAAAATGCATCCTTTCATTGCAAGTCTGATGCTTGGATGCTTTCTGCTTCTTATACCAGCAGATCAGAAACCAAATCTCAAGCAAAAACACAAGAAAACTTGAGACAAAGCAGATCAAAAGGGAAAAGGAGCAACAAGTGGAGGTAACAACTTCCAAGCTGTAAAGTAGACAAAGAGATTATGTATGTCGCCCTGCAATTGCTATGATTGATATAACCAGGCTATGCGTTCCAGAAAACATGCTGCATGTAGCTCGAGAGCTGAAATAAGCCATAGCTCTGAGGAAGAGTGGGCCAAAGTGACTTTTTTTTTTCTTCAGCAAAATCCAAGTGACAGAGTTCAAATCTGGATGTGCTTTATTTGTGCATGAGGTAAACACATGAGCCAGTAAGGGTTCCTGGGTGAAGTCAGCATAAATGCAAGGCATGCCTTCCCACGGAGCACGCTTTTTTGTAAGAGCAGTAAAACAACAAACAGAGCTGAAAGAAATAACAAAAAATAAAATACTTTGTGTTCCAATCTATCATGAATGTTTATCTAGTAAATATATAGTTCAAGTGCCTGAACCATCCAGACTGATTTAATTTTTAAAAAAATCTTCTCTGCAGACCATATTGCAAGCAAGACAGGTTTTATTATAATACGTGACACATCACTTCCCTGGCTGCACAGCAGAGCTTTCAAATGAGGCTTTGAAGGCCATGTTTTACTGTGAGGAATAGCCCACTTTCCTTGCCTGGGCAGTGGCATTCACATCATGAAACAAACAGGAGCTCCTGTCCTTAACACAAGGCTTTATTATTTCTTTTTATGGATATCTAGTCACTATGGAAAATGTTCACTCTATCAGAAAAACCTATCTTAGGTTGGACATTAGGAAAAACTTCTTCACTGAAAGGGTTATTAAGCAGTGGAAGAGGCTGTCCAGGGAGGTGATGGAGTTACCATCCCTGGAGGTGTTTAAGTGACATATGGGGTGGTATTTAGGGACATGGTTTAATAATGGGATTTGCAACATTAGATTAATGGTTGGACTCAGTGATGTTGAAGGTCTTTTCCAACCAAAATGATTCTATGAAAAAAAAAAAAAAATCTCAGTTCTAGCCATTTTCACTTCAGTTCACAGTCAATATGTGACAGATTCTTATACCTTTAAACAGTAGCTGGCGGCATTTCAGCAATTACTGGCTTTCAGTCCATGCCTGCCTATTGGCCCTTGCTTACAGTTTTACTTTGAACTGAGACAGGTGGGTTAAAATGACTATCAAACAGAAATCAACCATTCTGAACTATTTTAGTAATTCACTTGTTCAATGAAGTCGCTGTATGTAAGGATGTAAACAATTTTTTTTTTTTTTTAATTTAAAGCATATAATTTTTTTGCTCTAGCCTGGAGAATATGATCACTGATACTAAATGCCATTTAGCACAAGAGTGATGGAAGTAGGCAGCACCTATTCTATGTTTAACTATTTTCCTTTTAGTTTGACAATGTGCCTTTGAATATGATCTAGTTAACCAGATAACCTGAAAAACAAAATGATGTCAAAAAATGCTTTACTAAATTTCATGTAGTTTAAAGGATTATGAAAACATTTGAAGAAGTACTTCCCACTTACACAAAAACTGTTTAGTTAGATGATTAAATAAAAATTACATTTGCCTCTATTTTCAGTGCTCTTAAAAACTTCACTATTTTCCCATTCAAATGGGAAAATACAGCCTTCATAATAACCCTGTGAACTGCTTACCTAGAATGCTAATATTTTATATGTTCTGCATTTTTATAGGCTGCTTTAGCTTTGTGTTACTGTAACATTCAGTGCAGTCAGGTCTGCCATGGATCTGTTAAATTATTTCAAGTCTGCAAGGAATAAGAATATCCTGGATTAAAGTTTTGCTGATATTTAACCTTAAAGACTATGTTTCTGAGAAAACACCGATATCATCCCTTAATACATGCTGCTGGTTTTAGGGGCACAACAAAACAACTGAAGATAAAACAACAGACAAAACCTGCAGGTTTCATGTCTGACTTTTCCTCAGCTCTGATTTCACCCACTCAAGTCTACCATCAGCATTATTTTTTCCTTTAATGAGGCCAAACAGTAATCATTTTTTTCTACTGACTTGCAGGAAAAAAAAAGCATATTGTTTGTTTACTGTATATTATTGCTTATTTTAATTTTTGTGTAGCTAAAAAAAAAAATCCATACAAATTTGTTGCTTCTGGTTACATCAGCTTTTCAAAATTATACTTACTACTTTCTTCAGGGTTCAGTAATATTTTCTATTAAGAAAACTAAAACATCTTAATGTGTTTCATCACTGTAATCTCCAGATCAAAAGACAGGTCAGATTGATTTTAATTTATTCACTTCTTTATTAGATTAAAAGGCAACATTTTATTTTGATATGCTAAAAGTTATGAAATAAAATGAAGACCAAAATCATTATAATCATAACTCAAAATATCTGAAGATCTGTCATGAACCATCTGAAATTCCTGGTTGAAACCATGGGATTTCTCGGTAACTTAGTTTAGTGCAATTGTAAAACTAGCCTTTTCCTGAACCAGTCCTACCTTAATGGTTTTATTAATGCTAAGAGTCCACTTATATGCAAACTTAAGCAACTCTATTGGAAATGATTCTCCACTCAACCTTATAATGCTTCTGAAAATAAGCCTTCAATTTCATGAGTTTCTGGAAGACAAAATCCTCTATCATAACCCTCACCCAGGTTAAGACTACAAAGGCATCAAGAAACATCCACCTGCATTCACTTCAGACACACACCTCCACACAGGCCTTTATTTGCAGTGCTTCAGACCCCCATACTTAATTTAGTCTTGATCATTCCTAAAGCCATTTCCCAGAAGGCCCAAGATACCAGATTTACTTGCAAACCCTGGCAGAAATCTGCACCCAGTAAGCACTATAGTCCTTAATTTTAATGCTGACATCTAACTGTGCTCCAGGAAGCCTATGAAAGCTACAGGCTCCTGATTTCTTTGAGCAATCCTAGCAGACTTATATATTAATATAGCAATTAGTGAGAAAAAAAATGTTTACAGATACCACTCATCGAGTAGCAAAAAAAAAAAAAAAAATAGAGCCGCAGGAACTATTTGCCTGATGGAGTTTTGTGCATCTCATGCTCATAAGATGGGATCTTGACTCTACAAGCCCTGGCTAGATTTCTACATGCAGAACTAGCACTCTGGACTTATTTTCCTAATACTCCCATGACCAAAACCAAAACTGCATTCACATTTTAAGAGAACAAGAAACTTTTTTCATGTTCACACATGAAAGTTTAAGGAACTTCTGGAGCTGAAGAGCAGACAAACTGCCATGGAGATACAGGCTTAGTCTCTCAAAACAGTCATGGAAGCAATACTGTTGTGTTTAATCAGTATTTGGTCTAGTTTCTGAATGTAGCTGTTAGTAGATGCTATAAAACCTACAAATACAGCTAGCATGGAGGCTATGAATAAATAGCCATATCTGCATAGCACCACACTTGCTACCACCATGCTAGATAATGTTCCAATACATGAATTTCTATTCCAAGTTTGGAAATTCATGACTACTTCCCAAAGGAAAATTGTCTTGTTTTAAGATTAAGAAAAATTGTGGTTACCTGCAAGCCTTAGCTGCTGTGGAAACCAAACACAGACAAAGAAGGGAACGTTGGTGCTTAGATAAGTGCTGCGCAGACAAAAACCCCTGAGAGAGCAGAACTTCAGTGAAAAACTTGTGAAGGTTCCCTTTTATTATTTAAATAATTTACAGACTGGTACTGATCAGAGAAGAGGTCTATAGCTTTGACATGTCATTTATCTATTTCATTTCTGAATTGGTAAATTATAAAATTTTGAAACCTAAGAAAAGGGATACAATTTCAGGAATGACAAAGCTAAAGAACAGATAATTTCAGGAATGATCCCTGTTGAACAAATTATTTTCAGTGGTTACTATATCTTTATATTTCATCAGCTGATATAATCTAAAATAGGCAAAGTGATACAGTCTCTGTTTCTACTAGCCTGAGATTACCAATAAGGTTAAACTGCAGCTCCATAAACCTCTAAAATCAGGTAATTTAGCAGTGATATTTCTCTCCAATCAGAAGCATCAAGCCCTGTGTTTCTGCAAGGTTCCACTAAAAAGTATTGAATTTCAGCAGACTGCAGTAAGAACTGCAGAAGCAGAGCCTCACCAGAAGTATGGCTGCTCTCCATCCACGTGGGCTGAGCTGTACAGTTCCCTAAACTCACATTCAGCTGCCATGTCAATCTCCTGTCACTGGTGACCTATGATTTGTTTTTTTAATCCATTAGCCTAACCAAACACCATCAAAACTAGATCTCCCCAGCTGGCTGGAGTTCTCTTAATTCTTCCTTTTCCTCTTCACATATATCCTTTTCCTTTAAGACCATATGGAAAGTAACATTAAAAAGGGTGGAGTTTTTATGTTTTAGAAGAGACCAGGATCCCTGAAAAGAGAAATACATTTCCCCATGCTTTATTATACTCTTTAATTTTCATTAGTTCAATATCACTTTGATATCTCTGAATTGCCAAAAACTAAGATATTTGCTAAGTGACAGAATAATGGAGATTATTATTAAAGATTACAGGGCTACTCTGCTATGTTTTCTTACTTCAAAAAGATGTCATACTTATCTTCTCCCAGTTTTATAAAATAAGGTGGTTAGAGCTACTTGGATTCCAGAGGAGGGAGAGACTGAGAACTGAAATGCAGAGAAGTAGCCCACATTTTGCACTGACAGCTGTTCATAATTATTATTTTAAGCTGGCAATGACTGTTGAGGAATCAGTGCAGGATTCCCTTGCAGGAGTTGGTTGTGCCCCATTCACATGTGATCACAGAAGGCCAGAGAAGAACATCTTTTTTTTTTTTCCTTTTTTCCAAGGCATTGAACCCAAAGAAGGGTTGAAAAAGTAGTTTCAATTCTGTTATTAATAAATCCATACTTGTGAGATGGATTTAAGCCTCACTATAAGGACACAAATCACATAGAAATGTGGAGAGAAGGTTGAAATAAATTCTGTGCTGAGAGAATTTAGATATTCATTGGGAAATGAGAGCAAGAGATTTACTCTTGAGTACTATGTACAGCTGTTGCTGCTGTACTGGACAGAGTGCAGCAGAGGAAAGGCCACCAAGACAGGCAGAAGTCTGGGGCCCATGTGGCACCAGGAGAGGCTGCAGGAGTTGGGCTTCCCTTGCCTGCAGGAGGGAGGGAAGGCTAAGCAGGGAGTCTGGTGGACTCTTTCATTACCTCATGGGTGGTTGCAGACAACACCCAGCCAGACTCTTTCTTAGATGTGCACAGCCAAGGCAGGAGGCAGCAGTCACAAGCTGCAGGAAGGGAGATGGCAACTGGACAGACCAAAAAAAATAATCTTCCCAGTGAGCAAGATCAGACAGGAAAATGAGCTTCCCAGAAGCTGTGGGATCTCCAGCCTGGGCACATTCAGGACTTGACTGGCCAAGGTCCTCAACAACTCGATCAAACACTGGAATTAACAGGGGTTGGATGTCCTGAGGTCCTAGCCAATCTAAGTTATTCTGTAGCTCTGTGGTAGAGAAGCAGTATGTACTACATACTTCTAGGATATTTGGAAGCTTTTTCTAAAAGTTGTCATTAATACAAAGTGGAGTAGCTCCAACAAGAGAGACAGTGTATTTTTTTGTACTGGTTATTCTTCTGGGAGCTAAGGTTCATGCTGGGCCCCTCACTCCTGCTTAAACTCCTGCGTCCGTTCACTAGAACCACCTGCACTTTTCCCAACCACAACTCTAAGGCAGCTAGTTTCAAATAGGAAAATCCAGGCACACATTACTATTGCACTTCCACCTGAAAATAATTAAAAGCTCAGGAGTATTTTAATAGGATTGTGCATTTTTTAGGTCCTTGGAGACACAGCCTTAATTAGGCATTTTTAGTTAAAGTAAATTGACCAATAACATCAATTTAGCTTGCAGTTCACACTAAGATTTTTACATAGTTTCAGAAGATACAAAACTCAGCCCACAAATTTATCCACAGAGTCAGCACAATCTGCTGGCAAAAGTCCAGGTTTGTTAAACTGTTTCTACTTCAGTTATATGAGAAATATTTTTTTAAAAAAAAACCAAAACAACAAACCAATGAAAAGACCAAACAAAACTGTGCTAAACTTAAAGTCAGTTCACAGAATGGAATGAAATGCTATTTTAAATACCCTGAAGCTAGGTCTAAACAATCATATATATTTATATGCCTGACCATAGCACTGCACAGAGATATTAGGAATCATCTCAACCACAGCTGAAGTAGCACAGTTTGCACATGGGAACAATTTGCCACACATAGCATCTCCCCAGCATGTTATATCAAATGTGTTAACTATGGCAAATTATCACATGCTGCAACCATAGCATGTCGAAAAATGTCAAGGGTAATACTGCCCTTTCAGACCACCTCGGATTTCCTAATTACAACTCCAAGACAACCTCAGAAATGTAGATCACTGTGTGATCTAAAGAGTTAAAACCAAACAAAAATCTTTTAGCAATGCTTGCTCATCTGCTGGGAGTGTGTGGGCATAAAATTTTGTATTGGCTCTAAATCAGTTTAATCAGGAACATTTAAGTAAAATATACCATGCAGTGCCACAAGAGCATGGAACACGCAATGTACGGTCAATCCACAACAGTTCACAAAAAGTGGGATAAATGTTAGATTGAGAGGAGAAGATTCTTCATGTCTCAACCATTCTTGCCCTGTCTCCAAACAGAAGATGTAAGCAGAGGATTAGTACAATAAAAATATAGTGAAAACAAAGTAAATCAGTGTCCTTCCAATAAGGAAAGCTAATTCTTTTGAACACAGTACTAGACTGGCACTGCCATACTGTTGCTATTTCTAAAAGAAAAAAAATTTAGCCAACCCTAGCTTTGGTATTACCTAGAAGAAACCCACCAAGCAGGTGTTTGCATTATTTTCTTGAATTCTCTTAAGTCCTTTACATGATAAATGTTCATGCATAAAGTAGTATTAAGGTGATTCACATGCAAAAAACCTTCCCAGGCCAAATATAAGGTAAGAACCTCACCTTTTTTTTCATGGTTGCTACACTAACAAGTATCCAGGGACATACTTCCTGGCTGATACAAGACATATTTTCCATGCTGTAGAGTTTAGCACATGTGGTGATTTGACCTTGGCTGGATGCCAGGTGACCACCAAGCTGCTCTATCACTCCCCTCCTCAGCAGGATGATGAGGGAGAAAATAAGATGGAAAAAAACTCGTGGTCAAGATAAAGGCAATTTAATAAAGCAAAAGCAGGGGCCACACATGGAAGCAAAGGAAAACAAAAAATATATTCTCTACTTCCCATCAGTAGGTGATGTCCAGTCATTTCCTGGGAAGTATGGCTGCAGTACATGTAGTGGTTTTTCTGGAAGACATAATGACTAATGACCTCCCCTGCCTTCTTTCTCTTAGCTTTTATTGCTGAAGCAGACATAATATGGTATGGAATATCCCTTTGGTCAGTTTGGGTCAGATGTCCTGGCTATGTCTCCTCCCAAGATCTTGCCCACCCCCAGCATGCTGGTGAGGGGTGAATGTTGGAGAGACAGCTTTGATGCTGTGTGAGCACTGCTCAGCAGCAGCCAAAACACTGGCATGTTATCAACACCTTTCTAGCTACCGATGCAAAGCACAGCACTATGAGGGCTGCTTTAGGGAAAAATAATTTCATCTCAGCCAGACCCAGTACAGCACATGATGGTGTGTTAAACTGGAAATTCCCATTTCTAAAGAAACTGCAACAATGAAAAGCAGCGCTGTACTCCCAGAGCCACTGGCACTAACAATGCTTTCCTAGTTTTGCAAGCTAATGTCTGTCAGCACTCAGACTCTTGTGTGTGTGTGTGTACGCTCACCTCCCAACAAACAATTTGTTTCATGAAGAAGAAAAAGGAAAGATAAATAAGAACTTGGTGCTTTCTACTGCCTTTATTAGTCTTATTTTGCATCTGTGCAATGTGCAAGCCATAGCCATGGATTAGCATCACACTGTGCTGGGCACTGCACAAATGGAACAAAGAATATTTCCTTAGCCTCAAATAATTTATATTTTAAGCCTGTAGGGCAAATGATAGTCAATGCTAGCCAAAAATATAAACAACTGCAAACACATTCAGTTCCAAATCTTCTTGAGTTTTCACTCATTCCTCACTTGAGGAGATAAACACTATTGTCATCAGTGAGAACCCTTAACTAAACAAGGAGAGAATTAATCTACCTTCCCTCAAATCCCACACAGCACATGAACAAAATCAGGGCCATTTGTCTTGCCTATTTCTGATGTCTGCCTGCTTTTAAACACTGTTTTCTTCTTTCTCCCCGCCAGTCTAAAGGCACTTTAAGTGCTAGGAACCAGCTTAACTAATTTTCATGGAAAATAAATTGTTTACATGTGACACATCATAATCAGAATTGGGTATATAATAAGGTGCAAGGTAGAAAACACTTCAGCAGACTAGGAAATAACTGGGAGTTAGAGTGAATGATGGAGGAGAAAGGACCCTTTACAGAATCTGTAAAAAAAAAAAAAAAAAAAAAGAGGTCAATTAGAAGTGAAGACTTGCTAGAAACAGTGGTGTAAATAAGCCTTTATGCAACATGTAAAAGAATAATTAACAGCTGTAGGAGCAGAAGTGCTAATGAAGCTAGGTTTCATATTGATTGCTGTGTCCTGCTTGCTGTCTTAGGTACAAGGTCTGACAAAAGCTTTTGCCACCAGGGGGGCATTTTCTAAGTCCTCTTCTGCCTGGACTCCCCATTGAAGCATGAGCTCTGACTACCTAAGTACTGAAAGCACTAAAGCGGTTCTGCACTTTTATCTGCCTACCTGTTTTCATGGGCTTTAAAGAAACCTCACTAATAAATTGTATTGAAAGTAACTGATGGATTCAAAAAGCTTCTAGGAAAGGAATGGATACACAGGCAAGTGTATCACAGTCCTGTCTCCTGTCTGTGCTGTCTCATAAGCCTCCATACTGTCCTGTCTGTTATGGTGTCATAAGCCTCCTTTCCCTTCAGAGGGGGAAAAAGAAAAAAAAAAGACAAAAAAAAAAAGACCAAAAAAAGACAAAAAATTAGAAAGATTGGTAGAATAAAAATAACATGTCATCAAATGAGTTAGATCATCCACATCACATAAAAAGGGACCCAACAACTTTTAAAATGTACAGTTATCCTCTGCTGCCTTATACCCCACTTCACACTCATTTTTCTCCTGGTTATACCAAGGTGGATTTCAGTGCATGATTCCCAAAACCAAAGACCATATGACAGTTTGCATCTGGTGGCAGTATGGGCTATCAATGAAAAGCATTTGCTATCTAGCTTATTCGAACTAAATGTTTTAACACAGGTAAGCATTTCTTTTTCTTTAAAAGACAGTATGGTAAGTCAATAACTGCAAAATGTTATTACATTAAAACAGCAGAAGGTATATGTAGAACACTGGCTGATCTCTATTAGAAAGTTAAAATTGTTATATGTTGGACATTATTAAAAGGACCTACGTGCAAAGCAATGTCCTGCTGCTAATATGCTGAATTAACCAGCCTTATAAACTGTCTCTAGTCCTGTACCAGCACTCAGCACTGTTTCACAAGCAGAAGTCACCCCTCGACCCCATTCTGCTATGTTCCTGCCTTCTTCCACAGTTGTTCTGACCATTATTGGAACTCTTCTGTGCAGAAATCACAGCAACAAGGAAGCTACACACACCTCTACTTCTCTTCCTTTTCAAGGTAATACTTTCTTTGTAATTTCTCCTTTCTCATATAAATCTGGCTCCTTGCATTGCTATGGTAATATCTGCCTCTGTTTGGTCTGGGAAAGATATTCTGGAATTCCTGGGCTCCAAGAGAAAGCAGGAGCAAACCAGCTGCCAAACTCCTGCAGGGATAAGAATGTTTATTTGGATATTGTGATGGTGCTGCAGATACTGGGATGAGCTGAAGTGCACTGTTTGTGTGCCATTCCACCTAAAATAATGCAGGACAGGTGACAACAGGGAGCTGCCCACAAGATCTGCCCTAACAAGGCTGCAAGTGGTGCAATGTAAGGTGGGTGAGCAGCACGCTGGAAAAAGACCCCAGCATCAGAGAGGCTGGACATACACACTGCCAACATGCAGGAAACCACCACCCCTCAAAAAATTAGCTGAAATCAGAAGCGCCTACACATAGAAATTCCTGACTCAAGCTAATGGAGTTCAAATAACTCCCAGGTTTTGTTTTGGGTGTTTTTTTTGTTTTGTTTTGGTTTTGTTTTGTTTTTGTTTGTTTTGTTCTGTTTTTTTAAAGAAAGTATTTGTGACATTTTCAACAGACATTATAACTCTGAGTCTGCTCTACTTTCATATAATATTCCCTACTTCAAGCCACAAGCACCACCAAGGACGCCAGACTGTAAATGCAGGCAGGACACATTGAGCGTGGCTACCAGAGACAGTTGGTGCTCCTCTGGGCCACACAGCACAGCCCTCAACTCCTTTGCACTTTATTTTCACAGATCACTGTATAGGACATAAAGGGCAACAGAAAGAAAATTCTTGTTTTCCTTGTCTTGCAACTATCCACAAAATTCATACCACAAAGATCTGAAACCAAGTCTTTGGTTCCCCCTCCAGCCTGGGGAGCACTCCACGCCTTTTCAGAAGTAACAGCCACGCAGCCCAAGCCAGCGCACCCTGGGTGTGTTTACAGACCACCTCAGCTGTTACAGCAGATTTCGACGGCAGTTCCAAGTCTGGACTAGTGAAGTTCTACCCTCCTCAGTCACACACATACACTACCAACCTTTAGCCAGCACAGAAGCTCGTGGGGAAGCACAGTGGAAGCAGTTTACAGAACTCATCCTGCCCAAATGACCCAAAAATCTGCAGATTTTTTCAGCTCTAAGGTTCAGATTGAACTAGTTCATCATAAGGCTATTTCAACACAGAGGAAGGCAATTGTGCTGGAGAAATTTCATTCATCCAGTTCAGCATTTCTATCAGAAAGCTGAGGGCAAGGAATATTTTTTTTTCCCCAATCTTATTGTATGGGTAAGTTACAACCGTACTGCTATACCACTACTGAAGAGATCAAATATAAAGGAAATGGAAAGGACAAACAACTCAGAAAGTGGTTTGCCTTTACTGGTAAAGCTGTAACACAAACTCATCCTTGATGCCTGCCCCAAAATGTAATAGCCAGAATAATAAAGAGCAAATGCATTTCCATACAGGAAGAGATGACATTTCTGGTGTGTGTGCAATGCTGACACAGAGGACACACCTGGAACCTCACAGAGCTCTTGCTTTAATCCCTAAGAAAGATTTCTAGAGTTATACATTTCCTTCAAGTAATATGTTCTCACTTTTTTAACCATTTCTCCTTTAATAACAAAAAGCAACTTGCTTATCAAAGTCAAGAAGCTAAGTTTACAGCACAGAGCACTGTGCTCAGGACCTCCTACCATCACTATCTGCTGTATTGCAAGAGTATTTTCTGCTACACCAACATTAGCAAGTCACTGATAAGCGGCAGTTGATGAGTAGATTGATGCTGGTTAGTGCAGAGACACCCCTTCCCTTACATCTATGTACAGTTGTTGGGGTTCTACTTGAAATTGGACATAATCTGGTGTCCTTGGACAGCAAGCACAAGAAGCATGTGATCTAACACTGCTTGTAGAATCAAGCAGTGGTCTGGTCCTTCACATCTGTTTTAATGTGTGAAGGACACACACATGCAGTAGAAAGCTCAGCTTAGTTTCTGTGTATCAAAACCGGTTTGCACATAAATCCGGGGAGTCATTTCACAACTGCAGCCTTCAGCAGGCTCATGAGCTCTGTAAAACCTAAACTTCAGACAAAAACTTGTATTGTAACAGGACTCTAAAAATGCAGGAGCAAACCAGCGACTGAACTCTTCAAATTACAGAAGAGTTCAGGAAGTAACACATGTACTTCAAAGTTTTGCATAAGTACAAGGGACAGATTATTTCTAAAGAGATTAAATACTTATCAACCCAATTTTACACTACACATTCAGTGAAATTGCTACTAAGTAAAGACAGGAGTATTATTTAAAGACAACATTTCATATTCCCTTAATAAAAATTGTGCTTACCAGTGAGGACATCAAAACAACCATAAGCAGTGAAACAGTTGGGAGACATGTGCATGTACATACATTTTGCTGTACCATGATCAGATCATTAATCATGCCCCTCTTCCTCTTGATCAGACATGAAAAGTACCATGGAAAAAATTTACTGCTGAGTCTGGTCAAAAGTATTAAGTCTGAGCAATTTAAGAACCTCTCCTATGTTTCCAGGTCCTGTGCACAGGATACAGTTAACAGGGCTGCAACAGTGCTTGTGCAGACTCCAACCACCATGTTTATGTCACAGAGCACCACAAAAATCTAGAAATTGCTTACCCTTATACAAACTTAGGAGAAGTTTTATTGCATTGAATTATTCTTCTGCATGAAGAAAATGCCTAGTACTGCTTCCCACACCCTCAGGCATGCTGGCTTTCACCACAAAAAGTTACGTATAGCAGGCAGCAGTATCTTTTTTCCACAAAGCTAGAAGAGGAAGTGACACTTGAAGAACTGCAGTCAGGCAAGTGAGCTGTTGAATCACCAGAGAGAGAGAGAAGTGGAGCAACAGAACCCACTATACCAAGCTTCAGCTTCTTGGCTCTCTGACCCTCAGGTCAGGTTTTGAACAAGATGCGTCAGCCTGTCCAAGTTAAGCAGCCTACAGAGAACAGCAAGGATGCCCCTTCTCAAAGATCCATCACAGTGGTCACAGCTGCAAAATGAGGAAATTCAAACTGTATCGTGGGGATTTAGATGCCGTTACTCAGGGTGTTCGTTTACACTATTACATGACACGGCCTGCAGAAAACCAATTACAGAAACATCAAAAGTTACTATGAAATTGTGAAAATCAAACAGCAGAGCTTTCCTTCATCAGTTTTTAGAAGGATGTAGCGTATCAATCACTCAAGGAATAGGCTCCAAGTCTTACACTATATCAAGTGAGGGAGTCTAAGTCACAAGTAGCCCCTTTACCAAAAGGGGGCAAAGACTGGTTTGTAAGCACCAACATACTATCGAGGGCTGCATTTACATGGGAAACACTCAGCATGGTTCAGGTTTGCAAGCTCCTTCACTGTTACAATAGCTGGAACAAAAATAGTTTTAACTAAGACACAACAAAATTCAGTATTTTTCAGAGTGAATGCTTCATGTGGAATGCTCTGCCTGGTTTAGTTTGCCAGACGCATTTTGAAAGCCTTTCACCAAAGAACCTGAGGAGATATTTAAGAAACTGCAAAACTTCAAGGATGTGAGCTCCTAAATTTATTATCTCTGCTGCATCCTCACATAGCTCATGAGCGTTGCTAAATAAAGGGGAAAACATTTTTTAAACAAGTTATGGTTAAGAAGTTATTAAGATTTGGCACAGAATTAAGACAATTTTTAAACACATATTAGCTTTTTAAGCTAGCAGGGTTTTTAAAAAAAAATAGCAAAAGAAAAACCTAACTCAAGTGGCAGTACAAGCTTCATTTCAATGTTTCCTCAACACATAACGTAAGGAGATCAAAGTCTGAGTTAAGGGTCTGTCAGAAACCAAATATGGCAAGTGTCACTGCATTGCTATTCTGACAAGCAGGTCTATTCCAATTGCTGTCCTCCATACTATTCTGATAAGCAGCGGTTTGAAAAGCATAGCTCAGTAATTTTTTTTTTAAATATATAAAAAAATCCAGATAATATGTTACATTATTACAGTAAAAGAATCCTATTGTTTCTCTTCAGTGGTCAGTTTCATTTTGCTGCTACTTCACATGGTCATTTCACCTGTGCCCCATAAGCAGCTCAATTCCCACCTTGTCTTTGCACAGGTCTTACTGACAACCAAGGGAAAAAAAGTATATACCATAAAACCACAGGTGAGAGGAAGCAGAGACTTGCAGCTGAAATGACAATTCACGTTTCTAGAAGTCTGACCACACTATCCATAACCAGATAATTTACTAACAGCCTTACCACAAATACGAAATCCAAGAAGCAAGAGTCATGTAACTGCCAAGTCATTTGAAATAAATAAATAAAAACCCACCAAAAAACCCCAACCAAACGAAAACCAAATCAAAACCCCAAACAAACAAACACACAAACAACAAACCCAACCCGTCTGGGTTTGTTTGGCTGTATTTACAGACACCTTTCTCTTCAGCCATGCACTCTGATATCGCCAGGAAAAGCCTGGAACTTCCAAGATTCCAAAGAGAACGGATCGAATGAAATTAAACAGGCTTAGCAGCCACCCGGGGCGACCCGGGCAAAGGCGCGCAAAGCCCGACACAGCTCCAGGCAACAGCCGACCGAGCGGCCCCGGGGAAGGCGTCTCACCTCCCGGCTCCGCTCGGCTCAGGAGAAGAGAGGAGGAGCG
>JAAGNO010005719.1:41062-53558 GCA_033439905.1 Ceryle rudis | reverse complement strand
GTGGTTTTTTTGTTTTTTTTTGGTTTTGTTTTTTGGGGTTTTTTTTTTTGGTTTTTTTTTTTTTTTTAAAGGGCTTTAAAAGCACCTCAACTTCTCCCCACTCTATACCACCTCGAAGCAGTATTGTTCCCCCCTCCTCAAAGTGACAGCTGAATCAGGGCAGAACACAGAAGGAACTGTCCTCCGAAGAATGAGTTTCTTCTCTGGTTGTATATGGGTTGTTATTGAGACATTCTCAAATACACACTTCCAGCAGATTATGCAGGCAGGCATTCTAAAAACACAGCTGATGCTTTTGAAGCAGAAAAAGAAATATGTGGAAAATGTAAAATCAGCCCTGCAAGCAGGTCCAGGCATAGAGAAGACTAGTTTATCAGATTAAATCAATTATAAGGAAAATATGTAAAATAAACACCTGAAATGCAGTGCCTTGCCGCTCAAGATTTCACAGCAAATTACCTGCATGCTGCACTTGGGTTGAAGGATGAGAATTTAAATGTTTTGTTGCTAGGTCAGGAGGATTGGCTTTGAACTGGCTCCCAACATGAAGCAACAGCACTGTGTCTGCTTGCAGGGTTCTGAGTTATCTTGGCCTGAGTATCCATTCTGTCTTCTGGCACAGGCTTACAGGCATTTTCAAGAAGATATTCAAGCATCAAACTTTGTACATTCATTCCTATGGAGAGCTGCCTTATCACCTCATTTACTCCCGGTTGTGAGCAAGTTGGCAGCATTAAAGCACATAAATGATTTTGAGCAGTTACATTCTCTGATCTCTGGCTCCTTTTCATAGTCACGTATCAGTCACAACCTGGTGTATAAGCTTACAGTGATTTTTTTTTTAATGCTTGTTCAATTCAGTTTATGCAAGATCAAAATCAGGAGAAGGAAAAGATCTGCCTTTATTTTTGTTTTTAATTTAAGAAAGTGCTTCATGACAGACAGCTCATTTACATTGCTGTCCACTGGCAAGTTGTTATTATACTATTTAGACAAAATTGCCTTTTTGGCAGCTGTTCATTAGTGGTAATTACATTACAAATGAAATAATTTGGTTTGACCTTCTTTTTTACTTTTGTAGGAATTCAGGAATAGAATAGAAATGACACAAAATGAATCCAAGTATAGATACCTAATTAGTAGTAATCGAAGCACAACACATTATGCAGTTGTTGTTTGTCAGATGAGCTACAATAACCAACAGTATGGGCCTGTCTGGTAGTACACATCCCCACAGCTCTGGTAGTACACATCTATCAAAATGCCATGCAAGGCAGCTTCACCACCTATCTTCTTTATGGTCCTTTTCTCATCCCTGCATCCAGAAAGCATGAAGATCTTTGCAGGACCTAACAGAACTGCAGAGCTTCCAGCTGTCTGGCTTGAGCAGAAAAGGAGGGAGCAAGACTCCTCTGGCTCTCCCCTCTGCTCTCAATTAGCTGGTGGGATCACTAGTGGAAACTGCCTTAGCAGCCTGTGGCTGGCTGCGCCCTGAGCTGACTGAGAAGCAGGTCTCATCTCCTACCCTCACTGTGCCCAACTCCTCAGGAGGCCCCCATCTACAGCTGTGGTCACTAAAGGGTGCTGCTGGGCATGTAAGCAGGCTTCTGACTCCTGTTCTTCCACCATACTTCTTGAATATAGAATAGAATGGACTCATTCAGCTTTTACTTTCTGGAGAGGGAAATATAGCAACCAAAGAAAACCTCATCTTACAAAAAAAAAAAATGGCCAGACAAAACCTTACCTCCCCATTTACATAGAGGCCTCATGCTTCTGCCTTTACAGAAGTAGTAAGAGCTGGATTATTTACTGATCATTTCCCATAGGTCTATCAGGACCTCTCTTTTCTCAGTTTCTATGCACTTTCCATCAACTGTGTTCAGTAATTAAGTGAGAGTGACTTCTTTGGTACAGTTCTTCCTGGATTATTTTATTCTTGTAATGTTTTCTGTAATTTTTGTTTGTTTGTTTAGAGCTGCTCACTGCAGCAACTGAGTGATCATTTTGGTTACAACCTGTTTAAATCTCCTCCCAACTGCTCTTGCACTTGTTTGAGCAGAAGAAAAGTTTACCCACCAGCATTTTCAGTTTTCTAGACCATCACGAGCTGTATCTAACCACTTTGAACTTCTTTCTACTAACTCTGTGGCCCAAATTGGCATGAAATAAAAGTAAATTTTACTATGGAGAAGGATAAGCTGACAGAGATGGCACCTTCATACTAGACAGAGTTGCAGAGACAAAAATAGACTATTTATAAAAGTACGATAAATTCTTTCTTAAAGAATGATTGATAGCTAAAAATATTGGTTTAGCATGCCATTTCTAAATCTAAGACATCTAGAAGGGTGCATTATCAATGGCATCTCTTGTGGTTCATTATTTCTGAGGAACAAAATGACTTCATGATTTAAAGATCAGAAGATTCTACACATACAAGCAATAGAATAAGCGTGTTTAAAATTATAAACCACAGTTTCAGTGGATGAAGGGCATTGTGCAGCTCTGTCCCTACCATGAAGCTGGACATTGCTCAACAAGAAAAGATTTATTGTGTATGTACAACATTTGCTTCTTGAAGAGATAATATAAATCCAAAGGGACCTCTGTAGATCACCTGGTCCCACCCCTGCTCATACCAGGGTTAACTCCAGAGTTTGATCAGAACCTTTGCCAGTCAAGTTCTGAACATCTCCAGGTTCTGAAAATCTCCCTGCCCTACTCCCCAGCTTGGTGTCATTGGTGAGCTTACAAAAGTTGACTCTGTCCCATCATCCAGCAACAAAGACCCCAGATGTCACTGTCACCTCTGTTGAAACCTAAAGAATACTGTTAGTAACCCAAGTTCAGCTGGCTTTGAATTGCTGATCATTACTTTTGAAGCCCAGCAGTCCAGCCAGTTTGACACTTCCCTTGTAGTTCACCATTTATGTCTCCAGTCTGACTACAAAGATACTATGGGAAACCACGCTGCAAGAGCTGTTAAGTGAAGGTATGGCCATTGTTCCCTCCTCATCCACTTAAAACAGTCACTTCATCATACAGGCAATGAGGTTTACAAGCAAATTGTTCTTAGCAAATTCATATGAGTTGTACTGCCAGTTACCTTCTCCCTAGAAGAAATAACTATTAGGAGATTTTGCTCTTCCCCAGTACTGACCAGCTGGCTTCTCCTTTTCCCTCTTTTTGAACAAGGCTGTGATGTTGTTCTTTTCCAGTGATGGGTAACCTCCCTTGACTGCCACAACCTGTCTAGAGTGATGGCAGTGGCCTCACAATGATATTGGTGATTTCCCATGGCACTCCATGGATGCGTCCTGTCCTGTCCCATGGTGCTGAGCATGGCCACTTTGCCTCAGTTCTCCCCGACTGATTTTCCTCTGCTACATCACTCACTTAGCTCCCAGGCAAAGGGACCAGAAAGAGCAGAGTGCAGACAAAAGCAAGGGAGGCAGCCTTTTTGCCCCCTAGATTCCAATGCAGTTCAGCAGCAGGCCCACACAGAGACCAGTTGCACATGCACAAAATGACCAGGCTTAATATGAACACAGAATCTGGTGCATCTTTGTGGTGTTGGGTATCCTCCAGCTGTCTTCTATCAACTGGCTATAGCAGACTACTCATTGAATCACCATGCCTCAAAAAACACAAGCAGTACATGCACCACTGGCTCTGCTTGCCAGTGCAGGGCTTCTGTACAGGTAGCCTAAGCAACTAAAATGAAGTATATTTGTATTGTATTTTTATATAATACTTCATTCGGAGAGGAATAAAAGGAGATTTTTTTTTTTTTTTTCATTTTGAGGCAACTTTTCAAAATTCAGGACTCACATTTCTAATGAAACTATTAAGTTCTATGGGACTAAGAGAAAACTGCAATCACAGTTTATGTAGAGAACAGAATTTATGAAAAATTGAAATAATAGAATTATAGAAATACAGAATGGTAGGGGTTGGAAAGGACCTCTGGAGATCATCAAGTCTAATCCCACTTGCCAGAGCAGGATCACCTAGGGCAGGAACATGCCCAGGTGGGTTTGGAAAGACTCTAGAGAAGGAAACTTCACAACCTCTCCAGACAGCCTGTTCCAGGGCTCTGTCCATCTTCTTGTGCTGTTTAGTAATATGCACAAATTCTACAAAATGTTAGGTGTATTTTATAAATTCCAAAAAATGTATGTGGAATTAAATAGACAATATAAGCATATAACTAAATCTTTACATACTTTGGACTTCACCTTAGAGAGGTGCAATGGGAATCCAGTTGCAGTAATCCGCTGTTAAACAGGTACTATCAAGAAGACAGCTAGACTTCTCTCAGTGATACAGACAGAAAGAATGAGAGGCAATTTTTGAACATTGAAGCAAGGAAAATAAGATATAAGAAAATGTTTTGATGAAGCCCTGCAACATGTTGCCTACATAGAGACAGAGAATGACTATCCCTGCAGGTATTCAACACTCAGCTGGGCAAAGTGTACATATGCATGCGGTACATTAACTATAGGTAGAAAATTTATTGTAGACTTTTGAGGAGTGTTTTATGGACAGTATCTTCTCTGTAACCTTACCCTCAGCTCTGAGACATTGCATTTCTTGACTTTGGTCCTGTGTAAATCTTCAAGGGGTGCCATGAGTGATGCATGCATCTTCACATGCAAATGGACTTTCAAAATGTCTAAGTTATTCTCTGCTATTTGGGTAGTGAGAAGCATCCATTTGGAAACTGAACAAATAAAATCCTTGATTTTTCAAGGAAATTGTTGATGACAAGAAACATTCAAGAAAAAAATCTGTATTTGTGACTCCCTTCTAGGATTTCAGTATCTTTCTGCTCTAAAGGAAAGTGCTCTGTCTCAACAGTCCACAGGAGTGAGATAAAGTGAAAACATTTAGAACACTGTGATGCTTAAAATGTCTTAAATATAAATGTTGACAGGACTAATCCTTGTTTACACTTGGAACCCATTTTTACTGCACTTTACAATGTAAAGACAATCAAGCATTAAAAATTGGAATTGATACATTTTTAATACACACAAGTACAGAAGGCCAGAAAAGGCCAAATGAGGGATTCAGAACATCCCTTCCATCTGATACACATCACAGTACCTCTGGCAGGATTAATCAGGCTTCGGCCCTCTAAATGTGAAATAGCAGCTAGCCTAAGGCCCAGAAAAGGGTCTGACTCTTCCTCTTATTGAGATTTCTGCTTGATCAGTACTTGGAATTGTATTACTCTTCTTTTATTTTCAATTTGGAGTAGCTAAAGTGAAGAGACAGCACTCATTCATATTATACACTTCAAGGTTCTCCTAGCAATCAGGAGGATTGAAATTTGAAAACAGCACATTTAAGGACATGGCTAGAGGTCCTGGATTCATCACATTGAAACTCTCACATACTACATGCCCTTCTACGTCTTCTGCTGTTATTGCTATTTTCAGGTTGTAGGAGCACTTTTTGCTTGTATTTTAATTATGGTTATTCTCCTTCCTTCAAATAAATTATTATTATGTCTTGATGTTCCTTCTAGCACATGGTCAAACTCTCATGCATCATTTTCTGTGAGATACTATACATCAACAATGCAAATTACTGCTGACAACTTATTGACTCACTTGACTCTAAAGACCTTACTCCTTTTGGTTTTAAGGCCACATGAAAGAAGTCTAATTAATCACTCTGGATAGAAAAGTTGTTTTCTTTCACAGGAAAGAATTAAAGAATAGGTGAAATATACTTTTCACCTTGTGCCTCAGCCTTGCTTGGTCCAGACTTCTCCCAATTTGACTTAATTCAGACTCCCTGCTCGGATAACTGTTAAAGCCTTTCAGTTACTTGTGACAGGTACACTTACTCACTAAAAACTGCTTACGTATCAGCTTCTTTCTTATTTACCTGTACAGTAAAAGCACCATTCTCAAGTTACACATCTGTAAATACAGAGGAAATATTTAAATAAATAGCAACTCTTTCTGCATGCCATATGTAACAAGGCTGGTGTTGAACCCACTGATTTTTAAACAACATGTGTTGTTTAAAAAGAGCAATAATCTGCAAATGGCACAAAATATATCAAAGTAGAAAACTACTTCAGGTGCACACAAACTCTATATCAGAAATACTGTGTTAATTACTAGTAACATCCCATTCTCACCCAGATTGCTTTTACTCTGACCTATGCTTCCTTAGTTTTGTCTTGGAGAGCTCTGGATTTCATTCTAAGTATTACAAAGCAACAAAATTTTATTTTAATGTCATTTAAATTCAAATAAATTCATTATGATATTTCTCCTGCATGTTTAATAGGAGAAGGATTCTTCCAGAAGATATTTTAATCTGCCAACATTTGCCACCAGATCCACCAGGGCTGTCTGGTGGGTGTGTAAATACAAAACTGGTTTAAAATTGTATTCCAGATATAACTGCTACTTTGTATCTGTTTTGTCCTGTCCTGTTGTCACTGTTGAGTGGCTTAGTGTGCAGGAGGGAATCTTTTACCTATAGCACACTGAGATGAGCTTCTTACTGTCTCATGGTAGCTGGAAGTCTTTTCCCAGTTCTCAGAGAACACGCACCCACAAAACAATGTGACTAAGTTTACATCCTTTACACCTTTCCACAATGTAAGCCTTTGCCCTGAATTCATGAGGCCTCACTGGGGGCCATAATGATGCCCTGAAACTGGATAAGATTTGTTAGATTTTTAGTGCTAACTTCAAGATCTGAATAGTGTGGTGTTTTCTGAGTTGGACTTCCCATCTCTATCCTGTCTGAAAACAGGTTGTACATGGCTAAGATGGAGGCAGATAGGCACATCTCACGACACAAGGCAGCAGAATAGCACTGCATTGTCCCATGAGATCCTGAAAGCTGAAATCAATCCAAGGAAAACTCCTTGAAAAAACATATGATGACTCAAAGGATGAGTGTTCATCAGAGAAGCACAGAGAAAGATGGTGAGAGGTAAATATTACAGCATTAACTTCATGCTCTGGTGTTTATTTTGAAACCATCCACCCTGAAATGCTTTCATGAGAAATACCAAACCTTACTGAAGATATATGAAAGTTTACTATCTACTAGTGACTGAGTAATCAGTTTTTCTCTTACATAATACTGGGAAGACCATGCTGTTTCACCTATATTTTCAGTTTCCATCACAAAATCTTACATCAACTCAGCTGCATGCTTTTCCCCACCAGCTCTCCATTATTTTCCCCATATAGAATCTGAGAGTATGCACAAATGCAGTCCTGCTTCCAAGAACCTTCTTTCACTTAAGAAAAAAGCATGTTCTACATTCTTCTGGTACAGGCATCTTCTGTGATTTTTGTCTACAGATTATTGATCCTCCAGATACCCTTTCATGGAGTTCAAATTTTCCAGCTTTCAACTTCTAGGTTGAAATGTAAGATAGATGAGATCTTCAGACTGCCTTGCACCACCACTTTAAGAGTTCAGTGACTTCTGATTATGATTTGAAAATCAGGCTATTGCAAATTAGTACAGTGTCTTGACTCCTAAAAGGCATATAAAATCCAAAGAAGCCACTTTCACCTCTGATAGTCTTCCAACACAAATACAGTTGTTCCTGCTGTTGAATAACTTAATTCTGTAAACTACAGTCTGTGGCATTTTTATACATTTCTCTGCCCAGAAGTTATTAATGAAACATAGTTATTAATGTGGTTATTAATGAAACATACAGGATTTCATCCAGTCTGGTGAATGAATCACTGTAACTGCAAAAATTGCAATGACCTCACAAAGGTGAGGATTTCACTTAATATGTTGTAGAAGAATGGAATATTCTTGATTATATTGTGGTACACTTCAAGTCTCTTTTATGCCCTGTCTATCATTGCTGGGTACCACAATGAAATAACGATTTCTGTTCTAGCAATTCCTTCCTTAAACTCAAAGAAACTGGTCAAAACCATTATCTTTTTGGGTAAGAATTTTGTTTTATATATATAGCTCATGTTATTTCCCTCTTTTAATGTACATAAAAATAGAAACACTCCTGACAACATAGAGCAAAGAGTTGCTAATTTCAAATATATATCTATAGAAGAGGTCTCATGCAGAAATGGGAGCTTTACCTGTGTTGACAACCCACTTCATATTTATGATTAACACTGATTCTGTTCTTAGGAGACCTTCAGCACAATAGTCTAAGTATGAAGACATTCACCAGTTAAACAGCTACACCCAAGTAGTGCTCAGGTTTTGATGAAACAGAAAGTAAAAGTATGTTGTTCCTGATAACAATACATATTCAGTGTCTCTAGAACATACTGGATTGGATCTAGGGACATCTAGGGACATTGTCCCTATTCTGCAGCATTTACTGTAAAAGTTATGAATGGACACCTTGTCTCAGAAGGATGAATACTGTCAATACATCCATGGATGATTATAGGTCATCCATCAATGGATGAGCACAGGTCATGTTTCAAAATTTAATACGTGTATTTTGTGCTACCCCAAGCGACAGGACACAGCCAACAATTGGTATGATTTGCATTTAATTAATTGCAAAGGATTAACAACACAGCTGTGGCCAAGAATTAAGTGATGTGTATTTTGGTGCAGTGAGGGTAGTTATGAAAATTAGATTTGTGCTAGAACCTACATGACAAATTAGAGGTTGAGAAGTAATTGATTTTTTAAAATTTATTCCTTTTTTTTGGCACAGATATATCTATACCATAATTTTATCACCTACAGTTTTGTCAGCTAAGTACTCTTAGAGAGGTGTTGAGCATCCTTTAAGGATAAGATTGTTTCCATAAGTCTAGAAGCAGCACACTTTATCAGTTGTGTTTGCTATTTCCTAACACAGACCCCAGTTCTCTTAGGTGTTTTGAAAGGTGTCTGAAATGTCATGACTATAAAGAATTAAGATTATATGAATATAAAAACACAACAATGCCAAAAAGAATATCCAGGGAGCGGGTGTATTTCAACTCCAGCAAAATATGAGTAAGTTCTCTCTCATAAGACTCACATGAGATCATTGAGTTAGAAGAGCTGAAAAATCTTCTTAACTTTCTTGAATATACTTTCACTGCTCTTATGTCTTATGCAGGTCTAATTCTGAACTGCAGATGTCAAATTGTATTAATACGGGGAGTACTGCTTTCCCAGAAATGCAAAATTATTTGAACACCTATGGGTTTTTCTTATAGCTCTTTAGCAGAGTAGCATAAGACATTAAAAAACACTGGATAGACAAAAATAAAAAGACTGACTTGCCAAGAAGAAATCTTAAGTGTCCTGATGTGTCCAAGTCCATCACCTGGTACTTCTGTTGTTTCCATGCCAGGTGTCCAGGATGTCTAAACTGTATTCCTAAGGTCTGCCAATTCCAAAATGGGAAAAACCCATCTGTTTATGAGCTCTCAAATTCCCAGTGCAAGGATCAAAGTCAAATACTCCCACATTCTTCTGCTTTATCACTGAGGAGCTTGATAATGGTCAGCAAGTCCCTTCCTGTTTGGAAAATTTCTGATAAAAACATTCGTATCCTCAACTCATCAAGCTAAAGACCAGAGAGTCATGGATTAAATTTCCTCCCAGTGAAGCAAGTGCTGATAAAATATGTTTTCCACTGCATTCTGTCACAAGCAGTAACAGCAGTTTTAGACCATGAAGGTATGAGTCAAGCAAGAAGCTCAATGAACCCAATGGGGTGCACTTCTTTCTGGGGTCCTTTTCAAGACTTTCATGTAAGATTGAATCCTAAGGGTTTTCACAGACTAGCAGCTGATACATCTACTTTGTAACGTGCAATATATTGTTATATACCTGGAAAAAAAAAAAAAATAACTAACGAAATAATTGTCCTGGCTTCTCATCTAGGCAATACCTCTCCAAACGTAATGCATAGAGAACTATTTCAAAGAAGCAGGATCTCCCAAGAACAGGCAATACAAGGAGACTCTGAAATCAGAATTTTCTTAATCAAGCTTTCCCTGCATTCAAGAATTACCAAAAATTTTAGGCTCAAAATGAACAAAACATTTGAAAACAGTTAATGTCAACAAAGAAATAAGCCTCAATTAACATTAAATATTAAGCAATTAGTTACATTCTTTGCTATATGCGTATGTTTTGAGAAATCCATATATTCTTTTTTTTTTGCTGTATCAGAATTTTCTCAAGATTAATATAGGACTAAATAACATGATTTTCATTAAGGTAAAACTTCCATTCTATTTATACACAGAAACACCTTTAAGGGCTCACATTTAGCCTTCAAAATGCTCAAGCTCTGTACAGATGTGAAAAATATGTCCCCACCTTATATCTCATCATAATTCCATCATGTTCAGTTAGAGGACTGTCTATTGTTATCAATCCACTTTCCCTTCCTCTTTGATCTTATAGAAAGTTGCTGGCAAGCTGGATTTTTTTTTTTTTTTTTTTTTATCATTGCCTAGCAGACACAAAGGTTAAGAGTTGTATAAAAAGAATTGCTTCTTGGGAAAAATGTAGAGCACATCACAATGCAGAGCTGCTGAACATGAACTCACAACTAAAAAGTAATGTTATTTGCAAGAACTTCCACTCACCAGATCAATCTCAGATGGGATACAGGAACTTCTAAAGGCAAAGCAGAAAGACAGAAAATTGCTTTATTACAAGCACTTTATTAACTTGCCACCTGTGAAGACCAGAACTAGTCTAATACTTCTGGAAAACTAAAGCTTCAGAAACTAATTCAAAATTGAAACAAGCCAGACACCTGTAAATGTGGATACAGTGATTTTTAAAGTTATTTTCAAATCTGCAGTCTCTGAAGCTGACCATCTAAAGAAAACCTGTAAAAATCAGGTGTCAGGAGTTCTGAGAGATGATCCTCAGTCTCTGAACCTCAGGGCTTAGACCCCTGGTGCCTAAACTCCACCTGTTCAGATACCTTCCAGAGTGGATGTAGGGAGCCTGTGGTGCACAACACATCCCACGAGCATCTCTCTACCAACCACAGCCAAAAGAACTTGGTCTCTTAAATTGGACCCTCAGGCCAGTAGAATGAATTTTGATCAGATACAAAAGTCTGGACATGATTTTTGACTTCTGCAGCCTTCTAACTGGCAAATAGTATTTTGATACATTTTCACTACGATTTATTTAGGAAAACATTTTTTAAAAGACCTGCCTTCTCTTTGCCTTGATTTTCACAACACTGAATGCTGCTGTATGACAGACAATCCATTCATGCAGGTAAATAGCATTTTAAAATAAGCTAAAAAACCAAACCCAACCGAACTCCAACAAAAAAACTCTTCTTGAACTTAAATTCTTCACTCACTCAAGTAGCTGCTTATTGAGAAAGATGTCTCATGGAATAGACTTTCAATTCCACTTTTGAAAAATAAATCATAAAAAGCAAACCATAACCTCCCTTTTGTCATAGAAATTGCTTACTTTTAAACTGCATTACTTTCTCCTGCATCATTTTGTAATTTTTTTTCCTCCACTTTGCACCAATGGAAATAGATAAATTCTTCATCTTTGTAAGAGAACAGCAAATCATTTCCCTTTCACTTGCTAGTTAGCTTGTTCTATTTTCCTGCAACATGTTTTACAAACTCGTTCAAACCTGACCAAGCATGTTTTTGTAATGTATTTTCAAGCCTCGGTTATCACTATATAAAAACTAATTATATAATTAATCAATAGCACAACATACAGCACAAGCCAACTGAAGCATTCCAATAATGAACAAGAAAGCTTGAGTACCTTTCTTATAACAATTTATTGATTTAGGAGTCCTGGTTTTGACAACAAGTTGAAGGCTGAGCTACTTCAAAAATGTTCTCTAGGCATTTTTATATTTTTATTTTTATGTTATGTTCATCCTAGTCCAGTAAATTGCTTTCCAGTTGCTCACTTTTTGCTGTGGATAAGCTACTGTTGTCATTTTTACTCCTTCTGGCAAGGAATGAGTATGGGATAATAGCCATAAGTGTTATCTACTTCAGTTATGCATCTAAGAATCTGGTATGGACGCAATTATTTCTCGAGCTCACTAGCCTGATATGTTAGGGAAAGGGTGCTTAGGATCTAAACCCAGCAGCTACATCACATGCTAATTAATGGAAGCTGATAAAATGCAGGAGGGAGAAAGCACCTTGAATTGTTCACAGGGAACTGTACATTCACTGCTGAAATGAAGGTCACAACAGCAACACATGATGCGTGCATCACTTAGGAAGGGGGGGATTCAGGCAGAGAGATCACAGCAATGCTTTGCCTGGGTCCCAGAGCCTGTGAAAGTCACAAACTGGGGTGGATTTGCAAGTGCCAGGAGGATCCTTAGCAATTCTACATTCTCAGTGTTCTTGAGCACTGCTATGCACATGCTGAAACAAAAGGGGACTTCTTTACTTATTTCTCTGAACTTGAAGTAGAGACCTCTGATCTCCACTGTAATTCCAGTTACATACAGGATTAGGATCATTTTTTTTCCCATTACTTT
>JAAGNO010005719.1:0-41026 GCA_033439905.1 Ceryle rudis | reverse complement strand
GTCAGTCTTGTAGTTCAGATGACACTTTCTTGGGTGCAGCAAGTGGCTCTCCCTGCATTTACAAGAAGGTCTTTTACAGCATGCTCCTCTGTGATTTCAGCCTGCTTCTTCAGAGCCAGCAATGCACGCAATATCTCCAAATGCTATCGTCATTACAGTGTCATCTCTGGGATCTTTTGTATTCGCTGTTCCACAGAGAAGTTGCAGGAGAATCTCAGTCCTCTCTCAAAGACTGTTCTAGTTTGTATCGCTACAGAGGAATAGTCGAGGACTCAGAAGGCTAATAAAAGGTTGAATATTGAATGGGTTTTTTTCATTTAATAATTTATAAGGCAACCCATAGGTATTTAGTAGTTAGAAATTATCATAACCACCATCTTAGTCTTCTCTCCTTGGTCATCATAGGCTGCTAGTAAACTAGCACATATTCAGAGGGTCTCAGCACTATGATGTGCACAACCAAGGTAAGAACCTTTTGCACTTACCCTAGTGAGATGTGATAATGAGCAAGTATGACTGAGGATCTTCAAGACACTCTCTACCCTTTTTCATGCATTGTCCATTGAGGTCATGTTGATCTGCTCATAAAACACCCATAATCGCCCTTAGGCAATTTGTTCTGTTGAAAATAATTGAGATAAGAATAACAGGAAATTGCTAGATATTGGCAATAAAGTAATTTATTGTAATTGATTGTATAGCATGCCTTATGTTATTATAAGGCTTAATAGTCATAAGCACATAACTAAGTCATCTCTAGCTGTGGAGAACTATGAACAATGTGCCATAAAAATAGGAGCAGCTGTAGTCATTGATGTTCTCTGATCTTCTAAATGCACACTGGAAATTGTATTATCCAAGATAACAGAAAAGGAAATGTCTTGTTTCAGAAATAGTATGAACATAATCAGATTTGTGAAACCAAATGATTTTAGTCATATGGGGCACTGTGCACTGAGAGCAGAGAAGTATTTTTATGAATTATAATTCACTACTCAGTAAATGGCAGAAAATAAAACACCGGGACTTCATCCTTCGCAGTTAGTGTGATTGCTGTTCTTGGAAATTCAATATAAATTGAGATTTCTCAGGTGCCACACATAGGAAATATGAAATGGGGAGAATACTTAGCAGAGTAGCTTGAAACTAGCCAGTTGCACTCTTAAGTTATGTTAGAGGGGGAACTGCATGGAAATAAGTTAAAGTCTGCTCTAGTCATCATACCTTCCTTAATCAAGTCATCATATTCCTACAATATTCATACGTGACTCTTCTGTGTATTTTAATTGTTCTTTTCCTAATCCTGGTTTTGTCCCCCCACTGCCCCAAAGAAGTGAAAACAGGTTATGTATTTTTCCTACTTGAAGAAAAAAAAGAAATAAATATTGCTACATGTTAAGTTGAAAAGTTACTCCATTAAGTCAAAATATGCCACTTCCAGACATACTGTTGGTCTGTACAGAGTCATCCTACTCAAAGCTATTTGCCTGTATAGACCAACTATATATTCATTATAAGGGACTATAATAAACATGCCTGAAATTATGGCTTTAAAGTATATCTAACATACACTTCATGGGCTGAGCTACCAAACTGGAACATTGATTATACCAAACCTGTGGGTTGCAAATTAGCTGTCAGTTGGTGTGACAACATACTCTGAGGTACAAAAACAAACACAGAAGGTAACCTCATTTTGCCAACATAATTTCTGTCTGGAGTGTTTGTCTTTGCATTTTTGCTTCTATTATTAAACTGTAACTGGAAACCACACTGAAGTGCTTCCTTTCTCCAAGCACCTCTCAATGCTGTTCTGCATTATCAATCCTCTCATATCATACTCTCCCATATCTTTTTCTAGTAACTTCCAGTCCATCAGTACAGATGACTTATCTCCTCTATTCCCTTCCCCTCTTTCTGTTGCGATATGGCTTTTATGGCTCCTTGCTTTCTCCCATGCTGCCCTTGTGCTGGAAAGGGATTCCTCATCAATACCCACAAAGTTACATCAGTGATCTTCCTTCAGTTCCTTTGCTGCTCTTTAAAACTCAACTACACACTACAATACCGTTAGTAGAGGTTAAGTCTCAGATCTCCACATCATACAAATAAAATCCACCTTATTGCTGCCTCTGTTCAGCAATTTCCATCTGTTGATCATCACCTGCTGCCTTAAGACTTCTACATAGATACTGAACTCTCTAGGGTACAGAAAATCTCTTTATTCTTTGTTTGCAAAGCTCATAACAGAATAAAGAACTGGTCCATAACCAGTTTATATAGATATTCTGGCACTTCAGATAATTAATAATAGAAAAATAAGTTTACACAACTACTACATTATTAATTCAGTAGAAGGAGTCAACTGTTTCTGCCTGAAGTTATAGCTGTCATAGCTACAAAATCTTGAAACCCTAAGCCTCAGTATGGCTGCAGATTATAATGATGTTAAATATCAGGAAAAACACTAATGCAGGAGGGAAAAAAAAAAAAAAAAGGCCTCTGTTACATTGGAATAGTGTCCTTTGAAGTAAGAAGCAATGACCCATCATAGGGGAAGGATGCAGGATGAAATGGACTGTGAGTCTGCTCCCTATATAATTACAAACAAGCCAAAAAATGCATACTCTTACAAGAGATGGTCAGGGCATGCTCAGATATGTTAAAAATATATTGCTTATGTCTTTATGTCAATCTTGTTTTGTCAAATATAGTTCTTATTAAGTCATTGTCATTTTTAAATTAACATTAGCTTTAATAAAGCAGTGATCTAATGACCATGTTATTGAACATTGTATTTTCCTTTCCAAAGAAACTTAATTTATAAACCATCGTTTGGATCCTTAAATGCTTGAAAGATTAACAAGAAAAAAGTAGCAAAGCAACTACTCCCCTGTATATTATTTATAAATATGTTAAAATAATTGCCATATTGGAAGACCTGAATTAATCAGGAAGTTTATATAACAATAATGTTACATTAGGCTGTTAAAAGATCCTTTTAAAGACCTTTTAGATATAAAAATGCTAAAATGACATTTAAAGGTACTTTTGCATGATTTAAAGGTAGAGAGACAGTAAGTCTATCACTTATGACTCATTCAGCTAGCCCAAGCGGCTCAAGTGAAGGCTCAGGTCCACATAAAAGCATCTGGATCTACATATGGGCAGAAGAACAGTTTGGGAAATCTCAGTCCAATTGAAAACCTGCTGAAGTTAATGGAAGTCTACAGATAACTTAATCCTAGCTTTGTATCAAAGACTGGAGCATCATATTCACAGTGCCTGCATCAACACATAACTTGCAGTAACTCTGCAGTCACAGAAAGAAGGTAGAATAAATAGTGCTTTTCAGCTCCCCTTTATTAGTATTTTTAAATTCTAGCAATTCTAGTCCAAAAGCAAGATTTTATTTATTTATTTTCAATCTGCCTCACCTCAGAGATTTTTCTATCACTACATGAAATGACAGGATGCTGAAATCCAGCAGAGGAGGGTAACTGCCCAACCAAACAATTCATATCACTGTGCCCCAATTACCTTGTGAGCAATCTGTCTTTTCCGACCATGGGGTAACTGAGCAAATCCCAACTCTAACATTTAAGGAACATCAGCCGTTCCTACAGACAGGTCAAAACACACCTCAGAAATCCTTCCCTCAAATCCAATTTGCTTCTCAGGTTGTGTAAGACTTTTTTTGCCTGAAGATCCTCCCAGGGGAGATTGCACCATCCTCATGCAGATGGAAAGGTCCCATCTCCTCCTTTACCCCTGCCCTGCCACACCTACAGCACTTTTTGAGGGGCAGATCACCATTTGGGAAAGGAGAGTAAAAAAAAAAAAAAAAAATCAATCAATGTTTCTGGCTCTGTTGCTAATTTCACAGCAAAGGAAGAGGGTGGAGGTTGTCAACCGTAATTAATACGTGTTTTAAAAGTACTTTGCATTCCTTGCCTGACATGTACTTCACAAAAGCCAAGAGCTGTTGTTGTTATTAACAACTCACAGTATAAACACACTTGCCCTGATTTTCCTCTCACTCACAATAGGCTTCATGCTTTTTAAGTCTCAATTGGGATGGAATAAGCAGGCTATCTGTGGTCACTGCAAGGGGAGGCTCTGAGAGGTGGTGTACAAGAACCTCCGGAAGAAAAACCAGTAGGAATAAAAAAATTTAAAAAATAATAATAATAAAAAAAATCGTGGTTAGTGCTCCATCCCTTGAAGGCTGAACATGGAATCAAAACAACACCATCTGGATAAGCCTTTACCTCTGTTCTCTTCTTAGTCAATTGAGTGAAAAATTGTCTTGTTTAGAAAATTACTTTTTCCACAAACGCTTTTTTCCTTTTTACTGTGTCAAACTGCTTATGATACAGCTAGAGCTAGGGAGATATCAAAGAATTTCTGCTGAGATGCTTTGATCAGGGGAAAAAAAAAAGCCAAAAGGAGAAAGAAAAAAAAAAAAAGAAAAAGAAACATAGCTGTTCAGCTTGGATTCTGAAACACTTTTCTGTAAAACATTAAGATATTTGGAGAATTAAAAAACCTCACCAAACTCTATCAAGATCTCAAAACAGTCCCAGAGGTTATAAGCTTTAATGTTCTGTCAGTCACAGGAGGCCCTTTAGTTTGTCCTTGATCCTTTCAAGTAGCTGGAAATGAAAACATGGTACAGAAGCTGTGACTTCAATTAGACAAAATATCAAATAAAGGTTGATAGCTCTTCCTTGCTAATGAGAAAAAAACCCAAGTGCTCTGGAAGAATGCCATCCCACCCTGCTAGCTGACGTCAATAGAGCAATCACATATCTAAATGTTATAAAAGTCAGGGTAATTTGCAAATGTATTTTGCACCTTTTCCTCTATTGACTGACTCCTCAGAGATGAAGCTAAATCTCTACCTTTTCAAATTTTAAAAAGTTTTTGATGTTTTCCTCTCATCTTTTTATCACATAGAAAAATCAGTTACGAAAGAAAGTGCTGGATTTCTTTTTTTCTTTCCCTCCTCTTCCTCTAATTTGGAAATTACACCAAGAAAACAAACCAGCTACTTCTGATGTCACTGTTATCCTGACTGGTAACATTGCCCTAATATCAGAGGAGGGGTCTCTAAGCTTATACTGGACAGATAATATTAATTTAGGAGAGAAGACACAGGAGGGAGTTTAAATATCAATTCCAACTCTCATTCTGCTTAACATGACTTGTTGCATGTGCAGATATTTAGGACTACATAAAGCACCTGTGCCTCTATTGTCATGCTTTTCCATATAAAAGTCAATTTATTGTTTGAAAAGCAGAGAGAAATTTGGATTTTTTTTTTTTTTTTTTTTTAAGAACTCAAACAGAAGAGCAATAAAAGTGCAAAGACAAATTACAGAGTCCTTATTCAGTCAGATCAGATCCTGATACTGATCCATTCATGCCAGCCTGCATGAATGCCATGAGGAACAGGCAGCCTTAACTCCTAAGTTAAGACAATGAATGACAATCATGTCAGCTTGGGTCTCAGGATGGTCAGACCTCTAACAGCAAGGCTCATGCAATGACTGTGTACAGAGGCTCCAAATGAAATATCTAAATGTTCTTGTCTACAGCAAAATACCTTGCAAACATCCCTCCACTATACAGTGGGACTCTGAAAAGGGCCATGAATGTTAACATACAGAATCATAGAATGGTTTAGGTTGGAATTGACCTTAATGATCATCTAGTTCCAACCCTACTGCCATAGACAGGGTCACCTCCCACTAAACCAGGTTGCTCAAAGCCCCATCCAACCTTTTTTTCATAAAATGATCATCACTGTAGCCCAAGGAATCAAATCTCTTTCAGTTAAAAGATATTAGATTTCCTACATTCAACCAGAGAGTATGAGATTCAGTTAGGTTTTCTTTCTACATGTGCAAAAAGAATTATTTTCCTAGCAGCAAGGGTTAATAGCTGGGAAGAAATAGTGTTTTTGCTTGGAAACTTTATTTAAATTACAACTTAAAGCAATGTATCAGTTACTATATTATACTCTTATTATTTTATATACAATGTAAAATACACAGGATACGATTCTTTCAAACAGTAATTCACAGCCAGTGTTTCACACATCATGGAGGATGAAGTGCAGTTTCATATGAGGTAGGAAACTGAGCTCAGCCCGGCAACACCTTACGTGTTGCTCAGAGATGAGATATGCCTTGAACAAGTCAGTTGTCTTACTTGGAAGGCAATGGCTCCAGCACAGCCTTTTTTATTATTATTATTATTATTTTTTCTCTTTTTTTTTTAGCATTTTGTTGAATTGAACACTATGAGACATTCTTCATTCTGTGACAGGGTGTAGCAAAATGCTTGGGAACCTTCATGGCTTGCTATTTTAAAGGAGACTTTACCCATGAGACAAAATATTACCCATTTCATCAAGGGAGGCTCAACTAAAATAAATAAAAATGTAAATGAAACACACACCCTCTCAGAGCATTATGTTGTGGGGTTTTTTTCAAATAATTTGTTTTCAGAGCCTTTAGCACCATACTCTAGTCCAAGTTATTCATGGAATTGCATAGCACTAGCTGTTTTAATGGACAATAGCATAAACTTTCCCTAGACCCTACTTTTGGTTAGCTGCAACTTTGCAAAACCTTGATCACTCAATGGATTTTTATGCCAAGCATACAAGGTCCATAGATCCCATTAAAGGTACCTTTGAGAATCATTTGTTTACAGGTAATTAGTAGAAACTTGCTGGACCTTGACAGCTAAGCTGTCTAAAATTCTTACTGACTGTATGGAGGCCATGCATAGTTCTTCCTTTTGAATAGCTTGTACACATGCTAGACTAAAACCCACGCTGAGCATGCTTTAGCCCTTTACAACAGCTTAATGCAATTCCCAGAATAGTGAAATTTCACAGAAATTTCACTAGTTCTCTTTTTTTTTTTTTTTTTTTCCCCCATATACAATGAAAAAGAAGGATAGGAAATCTGGTTTTGTGGAAAGCTCTACTTAGTTCATAGTTTTCCAAGCACATTTATTTTTCTTCAACCCTTCCCCTGCTCGCTCCATGCTATAAGGTAGTGCAAGCATAGCTTAGCCTCAGAAACCTCACATTGTATAGCTACAATAGCTATACTCAGCATTTTCAGATGCTTAGACTTTGAAGAGGTCTTTTGCCTACAAAACTCAGGCCCTTATTTTATACCAGTTAAGGCAATTTAAAAGTTATTGTTGGCATTTTTACTGTCAAAGACATAGCTTACCACCATAGACTTCTAGCATTACAGATGTGCAGATCATCTGAGCATTATGACAATGAAGCTGCACAAAGAAATCCAGGGATATCTACCTACAATCTATAGTTCTCACAGCCATTTATTTCAGGAATTATTACTTCAGAACTGTTGCTAATTTTAATTAAGATTTTAAAAATATTACTTCCCCAGACATATCCCTGCTTTTTTGTTCTTATGCATCAAAGCATCATTTCCAATCAGCCATTTCAAAGTATACAGATTCTGCTTTTTGGGAGGGACAATTGCTATATAGGTATAGTGCATAGAATAATTGGAGCACTTCTGCTACAGTGGACCTTCCTTTTCACCACCACGTATGGCAAAAAATAGAGGATAACAATGAGGGAGTCTATTCTAGTAAAAATGTTTAAGAAGGTCACTTGAAATTACACCTTAACTTTTTATCCCTAAGGATAATATCACTACCATCTGTAAAATCTCTTCAGATATGTAGGCAGGAAATTCAGTAAATAAGTTTTACAAATAAATTAGCTTTCAGAAATAATTAATCCTACTCCATCATTCTTTCTTTTTAGAGTTAGGAAACTAATAAAAATGTTTTAGATAGCCTCAAGTAAAGATGCAAAGTTATGCTAGATATATTCTCATGTTTTGATCTTGACTGCATCTCATCAAACCTCCAGAATTTTTTTTTAAAAGGACTGAAAAATTGCGAAGACAGCAGTCCCATTAAACCCTGGAGAGCTGCAAATCCACAGCTCATATGATATAAAAAGAAAATTCAGAGTGCCTTTGATTAAATCTGCCCTTAATTTCTGAAGAACAAGGTAATATAAATAAAGGAGAAGGATGATGTGCAGCATTATTTATACCTTTTGTATCTAAACAGGTCATTGTATGTTTAGCCTCTCAGATCACATTAATTAGCAGAAGTGATGGTTGACTCTGCAGAAGATTTACTAGCTAAATTGCTGGGTATACTAGTTTGCAAATGAGTTGTCATCAACTAAGCTAGAAAATTGTTTGGGGTTTTTTTGGCAATTCCACAGGGGAAATAACTACCTTGATTAAATGACCTTCACTGAAGGATCTTCAGAAATACTACGTTAGCAAGAAACTATCTGCAACAACCCAGGCAGCATTATCAAAAATGTTTTATTAGAAACAGTCATGTAGTCTTTGAAAATTATTCTGGATTTTAAAGAAAGCTCTAGAACTAGGTCTGAAGCAAAATTTTAGAGATGGGAGAATTCAAATTTGAAGGCAGAGTCACGTAAGTTAACTATTTAAATAAAGCATGGCCTTTTTTTCTTGCTGTGAAACAGTGAACAGGAGTTTTAATTGAAGGGGAAACAATTATTTTGAGCAAAACAGATCGTATAGTGTTTTATTTATATTTGCATTACATTAGCATTTTATTAAACATTATAATCATATAATGCATTGTATGTTGTGTATATATTGCACAGTAAAAAAAACCCCAAACAACAAAAAAACACCACCAACAAAAAAAACCCCACTAATATAAAATAGAGTTTAGCTAAATTTTGCACCCAAGTCAATTGGATGAGTAGTTCAAAATAAGCCTCTCCTCTCCAGCCGATACATAAACAACTAACTGTCAGATGCGTGCAGCTAAGAGAGATTAACCCAACCTGCTATGATACATACAGGACCAACAACCAGCAGTCTTTGTGAGAACGTTTCCTCTGCTTTCTTTCAGACTTTGTGAAGAGGAGCATAAGATTTTTTTTTTTTTTTTTCTTCTTTTATACCTTACTCCAAAATACAGAACAAAGCTTCAAAAATTTCACCTTATGTTAGGAGTACCACTTAAGATTATTATTTTAGCCTCAGTTACTGTTAGATAACTCATGATCTAATTTTAGTAAATCGCTGCAAAACTGCTATCTCCAGACACATCCCTGAAAGGAAAGCCCTATGTTATGTCTCAGATGCTTCAGTGAAGTCCACAACACACAAATGGCCTTAGCCATCTTGAAATACACTTTTGCTACCAGAAAATTGTTCTTCATTTACAGTGCAACCTGCAGAAGTCCTTAGGGAAATCTATGAAACAGCAGTTGATTTATGTGACTTCACCCACATCATTACAGCTTGCAACTGTCGAGAACATCTGCAGAAACACAAGTCACGCCTTATGCTTTTATAAAGTATGCTGACTTTTGGGGCAGAATAAGTGAAATACTGCAACTGTGACAAAGATTTTTAATGTTTAATTATTACTCAGATGTCAAAAGAACTCAACTTCTAACACAGTGAGACACTTGCATATTGGGCAGTTTTATCTTCCTCTGAAATCTCACATGGGTAGATGGTTTGACTTCATGTATCTGTTTTCTAATTTTGTATCACAGTGATCCAGAATACAGTTTCCAAGACATGCAGCTTTCACTAAGTAAACTTAAATTTTCAGAAATAAGCAACTAATAGTATACTTGCTTAAAATGATTTCTTGCAAGAACAAAATCCTGTATCTAGGCTCCATAGCATTGATTTCAATTTTGATCATCTACCACTCCAAAAATTACTGCCACAATTTGAATCTTAGATTTCCAGGTTGGAAGGGACCTCAAGGATCACCTAGCCCAACCTTTTAAGGTAAAATATATACATATATAGTTAAAATGAGATGACCCAGTACCCTGTCAAGCCGAGTCTTAAAACTGACCAATGTACAGGAATCCACCACTGCCTTTGGAAGGTTATTCCAATGTCTAGTTGTTCTCCTGGTAAAAATTTTCATCTGGAATCCAATTGGAATCGCCCCAGAAGTAACTTGTACCCATTGCCCCTTGTCTTTTCCGTGCAACTCCTTGTAAAAAGGGAGTCTCCATCTTCTTGGTAGCTACCTTTTATATACTGGTACATGGTAATGAGGTCTCCCCCCTAAGCCTTCTCTACTCAAGGCTGAACAAATGCAGTTTTCTCAGTCTTTATTCATATGACAGGTCTTCCAGTCCTCTGATCGTCCTTGTGGCAATCAGGTTTGTCAGGCATGATTTGCCCCTGGTGAATCCATGTTGGCTTTTCCCTATTACATGTTTCAGTTTACTTGTGCTAGTCCCCAGGAGGATTTGCTCCATAACTTTCCCAGGAATTGAAGCGAGGCTAATGGGTCTATAATTACCTGGGTCCTCCTTAGAACCCTTCTTGTACATGGTGGTGACATTAGCCTTCTTCCAGTCTTCAGACACATCTCCTGATCTCCACGACTTCTCACAGATTATGGAGAATGGCCTCACAACAACATTGACCATCTTTCTTAACACCCTCAGGTGGATGGCATCTGGGCCATTTGTATGAGTCAAGCTTCTGTAACAGTTGACATGCCAACTCTTCCCTCACTGACAGCAGGTCTGTGTCTTCATCCATCTGGGGTTTTGTTGCATGGCCCAAGACCCAACAGCTCTGGTAAAGACAGAGGTGAAGAAGGTGTTGAGGACCTCTGGCTTTTCAGAGTTGGTGACTAGTTCACCTCTCCCATTAAATAGTGGGCCAATACTGTCCTTCTGTTTCTGCTTGTTGTTAATGTATCTGAAGAACCCCTTCTTGAAGTTTCTGACATCTCTGGCCAACTTCAATTCAAGCTGAGCTTTTGCATCTCTGCATACCCTGGCAATGCCGTTGTAATTTTCAACAAGTAATGTTCCACTTTTCCATCTCTGGTACATTTCCCTTTTGTTTCTGAGCAGACCCAGAAGCTCGCAGTTAAGCCAAGGGGGTCTCTTGGTCCGCCTACTTCCCTTGCCTTTAGAGGAGATGAACTGGTTTTGTGTATCTAGGAGAGTGTTCTTGAAAAACTCCCAGCACTCACTAGCTCCTTTATCCTCCATGGAAGCTTCCTACAGGATCCCTTCAAGCTGAGCCCTGACCAAGCTGAAGTTTGCTCTTCTAAACCTTTGCCTTGGAACTAACCTTCAGCATGCTCAGCAGTATCCCAAATTCCATAACATTGTGATTGCTGTAGCCAAAGCTGTCACTAACCAAGATATTACAGAGCATATTTTCTTAGGTAGCGAGCAGCAAGTCCAGCAGTGCCCCATTCCTGGTTGGCACATCTAGCATTTGTATGAGTAAGGAGTCCTATAAGCATTCCAGGAACTTGATGGATGACAGGTGAACTGCTGTGTTGTTCTTCCAGCATATGCCTGTATAGTTAAAGTCTCCCATAAGAGTCAGGTTTTGTTGACCCTAAGCTTGTTTAATTTACCCACGTATCACTTCATTGGTCTCGTTATCTTGGTTTGGGGGTCAGTAAAAGGTGCCTACTGTAAGGTCTCCCTTGGAGATGACCTCTCTAATCTTGAACCAGAGGCATTCGATAGGGCTTCCACAATTACTATAGTTGACTTCTATGCATTCAAGGTTCTCCTTAATATAGAGTGTGAAGACGACTCCTCTTCTACCCTGCCTGTCTGTATGAAATAGCCTAAAGCCATCTATCACAATCCCCCAATCATTTGAGTTCACCCACAGTGTTATTCCTATGATATCATGAATTTCTGAGTTGGCCCAGAGCTCCAGTTCCTCCTGTTTGTTTCTCAAACTGCATGAATAGTGGACATACACTTTGATTTCTTTGCAAGGTGAACAGTGCTTCCTTACTTGAAGGGGGAAAAAAAAAAAAAGGATACTTATTTTGGTTTAACTATCCCCAGGGCACACTGCTAGAGCTCCAAATAATTTTTTCACAAACAAATATAAATGATTCTACTAACTACTTATGAAAGCCAACAGTAAAAAAACTCCAAGATATTCTTATCAAATTGCTGATGCCCACTCAATAGCTATGCGCACAGTAATTAAATTTAATCTCAAAGCTTGAAGAAAACCCCTACATATCCCTCGAGAATACAGCTCTTAAGATTACCAACTATATATATAAAAAATAAGAAACAGAAGTTAAATTGTACTGATTGCCCCTGCAGCTAATTTAAAAGCAGAATCAGACACTGAATCAGTAAATCCAATGACATCAATATAAAGTTACCGAGTTTAGTCAGAGATAATCATTGAGACAGAAAATTATCTTACATCTTAATATGAACAGAAATGTTTTCCAAACTACTCTCTTCTTTTTTTTTTTCTTCTCTTTTTTAATAGGTAGGGAAAATACCCTAAATCAACAAAAAGAAAAAATATCTCTTAACTTTTCTAAAGAGCCATGTATGTTCTGGGCTTTATCCTTGATTAAAACAGACATGCCATATATACTCTAGAGAAAAGCACAAACACTCAGCTGAACTTGTAGCTCTTTGGTTTGAAGAATAATATCTTGACATTAATCACTGAAATATAAAAGCAAAAACAGTCAACAACAGCAAAAAGCTTTTGCCACTTTAGCATGATTTTCAGCTAAGACAAGTTTGGCTGGCTGAGACCAAACTACAGAAAGACATTTCTTACTATACAGCACAAGATGAGTGTTGATGACTCGTGAGATTCTTCGCTACTACAACAGTAAACTAAATCCTGCTATGAATGACTGGGATACTGCCAGTTTGGAGACAGGCCTGTGAAAGCATCCTAAGGACTCGTGATAATTAAAGCAGAAACAAAACTATTTCTAATTTTGTGTTGTTTGAAAACAGAATTTATTTTTTGTTGCAAGATCTTTTATGTTGTTTCATACCGACTCAGTTTTTGGAGAGAAGGGATTTAAGCATACTCTTAGCCTGGCTACATCCACAAGTGCTGGAAACATGATTCCACTACTACCAGATATCCAGCCTATCTTCCAGATAAAACAGGTAGTTACATATTTACATTATCATCTCCTGGTACAGCGAGTTGAAAATTCAAGAAATTAAAAGCAGGTTTGAACAACATCTGTAGTCTTGGAACCCTGACAGAACATGGGCAGTCAAAGATGAAAAAACTCATTTTATTCAGAGGGCAAGAAGAGCACAGAGAGCAGTGCTGAAAGCTTGCCATCTTGTCCTACGCCTCAGAAAATACAAAACCAACAGATTTGAACAAATCCACATTGCTTATTAATTGCAGTGAATTCTAACTCCATCTTCTCCCCTCACAAACAAATCTTGAGCATCCATAACATCTCAAAAATAAAGTGTCTTTCATTTCCAAAGTACTATAGTTGTCAATCATGAAACAGTACTCTTTCTGAACACCAGTGCCTTTACCTTTTCTATATTGAGGTTCTCCTCTTAGTTAAAAGTGACTGAGCAAAGTAGACACAGGATTTACCGTCAATCACACCGTTAAAGGAAATTTTGATGACTGTTTCAGAGATATTAAATACTTGCTTGAAATGTCTTGCATCTTCAAAACTTCTGTATTGTAAGACTTCCCTTTTCCTGCAGTACCCTTCATTTTTGAAAATGGTCAAGCAAGGCTTTGAGAAAAATAGCACAGGTTAAATTTCTGTAATCAGCATTCTCTATTTCTCTATTCAGAAACATTTCCTTATTTCTAACAAATGGCTCCAAAAAAACATAAGGACCACAGTAAGGTTTAACTGGTTCTTAATTCAGCTGCAGATATCATGTCAACAGAATTGTTCTCTTTTCTAGCTCCAAAACTTTCTAGCTCTGACTAGGTTCATGAGACCTGGAGGCCAGCCAAACTTAGTGAAGCCCAGACTTCATATTACCAAGATATGTATCTATCTTCACATCATTCAGGGACAACAGTATCAAGATTAGGTGAAGAAAGCAGTGACTATTTTTAACCTTAGTTTAGGCTTCATTTTCCCTCATCTATAGGGGTAGGATGAAATGATCAGATACGTCTCCAGTTAGCATGCCATTTGTGCTGTTTCCTTTTGAGGGAAGTGGGTAAATAAAGATTAGCTTTCTCAAAGGCATTGCCAAAAGCCTGGCATAAAGCTCACAGACATTGAAGATGTCTGGCATCTAATGACAACTGAACCACAAAATTCATAACAGATTTTATCAGCACTTTGGAATACCCAGAAATGCAGTGTGTAACTGATCTCACAATTAATTCCAACCAGCCCGTCTACCTAAACTAATAAAAACAAAACTTGGGAACCACACATAGTGTGCAAGGGCAGCAGGAAGCTGAGTAGGTTTATAGTTTTAATTTTCACTTGTAGCAAGTTTAACAGGAAAATTATTTGAGATTGAGAGTCACTGAGGTTTGCATGAAATTTCACCAAGCTTTAGGTTACACAAATAAAGAATAACTATAATTTAGAAAGTGAACAGACCAAAGAGGATGTTGTTTATTGGAAGCTTCAATAATTTAATTCTTGAATAGCCTCTTTGCTATGCATAGAAGCAGAACTACATAAAGCTACATTTATGGAGACTGACTACTGAAAATCTAATGGTTCCTTCAAATCCTGGCTTGTTATCATATTGTTGCATTTTTCATATTAAAGTGCAATTACCCTCTTTCCATGGTGCAGTTACATTAATTTCTAGTTAACATTAATGCTTGTCTACAGCAGATACACTTAAAACAGCTGTAGTTCCTTTTGGAGCTGTACTATTATTGAGACCATATGGCCATTATGCTGGTGTTGTTTCCTCTTTTGTCCTCTCCTTTTGACAAAATAATTTATCTCTAACGTGCTAACACTCTTCAGAGCTGGCCTGAACACTGATTTTTTTTATCCTCCGAGATTCTAACAACCTCACAAATAACCAAAAGTCAAGGGAAAAGAGCATGAGTTTTACAAAATTAAAAACTTTAGCAAAATTCTGCACTCACCCCTTTCTTCTTCATTAATATCAAGGTGACAGCACCATTTGAAATCAGATAAAATAAATAAAGCAAATGTGTTACATATTACACATTTTTTCTGCTGTTACATTTCCACTTCCTAGTGCTATGGCATCACCTGTGGCTTGGAATCACAAAGAAAGTCAACATCTGTCAGAGTCACCTTTTCCCAAAATTTGGTTTCTGCTGTTTAACCAAACTGTTGAAGGATTTGCCAGTACAGATATGCAAGTAATACGCAGCAATTATATTCCACTGAACTCCACAACTAAGCTCTATATGACCACATAGTCTAAAAAAAAAAATAACTATCTGATATCGGGTGAGGAAAAGCAGCCTTGTGGATAACAGAGAGCTGAAGGTGGGGATTTTGCTACAGAAGGACTGAATTAACATACAGTTTATTTTTTTAAACGCCACTCTGCATCTCCTTTAACTAAACAATCTTAATTTAAAGTCCTGTTTGCAAGTAGTTTGGCTATATATTAAGGCTAATATAAAAAGAATTATATAAGAATAAGAAATTTGCATGAAGGAGGATTGTAGAACAAGACTAGCTATCCAAACTCTACAATAGAAAAAAGCCCTCAGATCTTCTAAAGTTAACAGAAGCATATACATAAAAAATATTTAGAAATTTAACAGTTAAGGAGTTGTATATTGCTGATAAAAAGTCTAGTTTAAGAAGTCTTTGATGACATACAGAAGAGATTTGGCATATGACAGTAGCTCAGTGGTGCAATGAATCATCTTCCTTCTGTCCAAATGGTTCTCTCTGGAATAAGAATGCAGCAGTATGCCACAGAAGAAAAGAAAACAAACAAACCAACCCCAAGCAAAAACAAACAAACAAACAAAAAACTAAAACCAAACCACCCTACACACCTACACACCCCCAAAAGTTGTTATTCCTTGTCTTTCCTGGTAAGAAAGAAGTGGTATTGGAAAAAAAATAAAAAATAAAAAAAAAAAAAAATAAAAAAAAGGACTTCTCTTATTGTTAAACTAACATGAAAAAGAACTCCGTATGCCTCCTGTTGTTACAATGCAGGGTCTTCCACCAAGAATTTGTGCCATTACAAGCCACTTTTCTCTGTTTTACTTCTGGGAAGAATGACCTGGAAGCAGCATCTTTCATTTTGAGCACAGGCTATTCTTTTAACCCTTGGTCTGATGCTTTTTCCAGGTCTTTCATAGACACATTTCAGTTCATTTTTAATTCATGCCAAATTTAATATCACTTACAATTCTTTACAACTAAAGATAAGAATACAGTCAGACAATCCGCAAAAAGTGACCCCAGGAATATTTTGTACATTGACCTCAATTTGAAATTAATCTGTTGATAACACACACTAGCAATTCAGTCTCTGCAAGTCCAGTCTCAGAACTCAGAGCTACCTCAGTGCCAGGGATGAAGGTGGATAAGCTTAGTAACCCATACACTCATGCAGACTGCTTTGCAGAGTAAGACTCTTATGGAGAGATCTGCCTTGGGCTAAAGAGAGGCATTTGCAGCTCCCTGATTTACTACAGTGCAGTCAGTACAACGAGAGCACTGGAGTAGAAGCAGGCTGAGGCAGCTAAAATAACAGGAGGAAGGAGCATCTATTCCTCTTGAATGCAAAAAGGAAGATAATAGTTGATCACACAAGGATCTGGCAGATAAAAAACAGAATGTGACAATGCTTGCTTTTTAATCCATTTCTTTGTAGGAAGAGTAAAACTTTTCTAACTATTTGCCTACAGTACCTCAGCTGATATCTCTTAAGTGACTATGCAAAAGCGCTCTGTTCCAGACACTATGGTCTCCTCCTGCACATGGCTTTCTGTGGCCTATTACCATAGCTTGAAGCCATCATCATTAGCAAGCTGGTTCAAAGCCAGGACAAGAGCTTTCATGCAAACAGGGATGGTAAGAACCTGAATGATCAGGGTGAGGAGAGGGGAGAACTGCCTCTCCCAGAAGGATGCAAGACCAAACTAAATTTGTTGACTAAGTCAACACAGAAGAATAAAGTGATAAACAACAGTAGTTTAAGTGAAAGTTTTAAATACTAAACCTACACATTTGTTAATTAGGACCAAAAAGGCAGGCTTGAAGGGTATTTTTGTGGCTCTGGCTCTTGAAGTGACTTTATTTTTTGGTTCCTTGTTTTGGTGATCTTCCCTGGATTGTTTGAGTATTGTTTCTATATACCCAAATCCAGTGCCACTTTTCTCAAGACCATATTTAGCAAATCCTAAATAAATAAATTCACCTGACAGTCCTAAATTTTGTTTGGCTGATTGTTTTTTTAAGTCAAACATACAGGAAAAAAAAAAAAAACCAACCAAAATCTGCATTTAAAAAATAATTAAAAAAACAACAAAACAAACCACAGAAACAGAAATGCACAAATAAGACACAGAATAATCATGCATTTTTAGGTATCATCTTCATGCTACATCAGTACAGATGAAATTGGATCAAAGACAAAAGACAATAGAAAACTAAAGCCCAAAAATGGAACTTAAAAGAAAAGCTAATTCATATGTAACTTTTCTTCTTTCTGTACTAAAATGCGGACTTGCTTGACTCCTCTTCTGAAAGCCAGCTGCACACACTGATAATTGCTCTGGCTTTTTTAGTTATATCTGGCAAACCCCCACATTCATTAAGTAATGTTCAGCAATAAACTTGACAAAGCATTTTTCCAATAACCTATAAACATAAAAAACATGAAGCAATGCAACATGCAACTCATCTGATATTTTGCACAGCTCATTTTATTTCCTCCTATGTATTTGATTAATGGGCATCTCCTGCTTGATTTCTGTCTCTGCATCATGGTTGCTGCTGGATTCCTTATCATCCTGCTTACTTAATGACAGTGGGACATTTCCTACAGCTCTCCAGGACTGCCACAACTGTAGGATGAATATTAACTTGCCATCACCAGTCATAATATTTTCTACAGCAGGCATCACTATCTTGGCTCTAATACAAGACAACCTCAGAACTAACAAAGCCCTCACTTCTAGGTTGAGAGAAAAGTAGCAAAATGGTGGATTAGAAAATACTAATTTCTTTAACTGTGGAACAGTATAACCCCCTCCTTGATTCCTCATCTGGATTGAATCCACCTCTGGACAAGTGCCCTCCTACTAGGCAGCCACGTGCACAGACCTACAATTCCTGCAGTCCCAGCCACTCTCAGTGGGAAGCAAAACAGCAGCAAAACCTTTACCCATCATTTCTAAATAAAAAAAAAAAAAAGGAAGTGGGTGCACAGCAGGGAATCAAAGTAAAACATCAGTAGTCAAGACAGCCTTCCAGCCCCCTTTTCAAAGACAGGCTGAACTCAATGCCCCCTTCAAAGCTGGGGCAAGTGACCACACTATTGTTTTAACACACTTACCAGGCTTTGTCTGGATAAACCACCCTCTCCAAGGGAGTGACGAGTCCTCACCACCACAGCTTCACCCTACACAGACCCTTCATGCAGTCCATTCTCCCAGAAAGCCTTACCACCACAATCACCCCCACCACCTGACATCATCTTCACCACCACACCTGCCAGGAGCAGAGGCTGATGAGGCCCCAACCACACCCTGCTTCAGGTTAACCACCATGTTTCACACGGGCTTTTCGTCTCTTGAGCTCCATGATTTGTTACCCACCACTTCCAATTCAAGCAAAAGTTAAAGTCTTGTCTTGATAGCCTGACTAGTTGCCTCATGATTCAGCTGCTCTTCAGGGGTGCATGAACTTATCCTCTCCACCAAGAGAGCTGCTGGGCAAGAACTGTTGTGTAAAAAGGGGTAGTAGCAAGACACACTTCAACCTTCTCTGACTGCACATTAAAAGGTCCTTTCAGAGAAAAAACCCTTCAGTAACGCATTATATCATAAATCAGGAAGAAGCATGTCTCAGCATCCTCAGATAAATCTTGAGCATAACTCTTGCCTCTATTTTCAGCATTTCCATTTTTTAAAACTGATCTAAAAATGAGGATTCAGTAGGGACCTGAAGGAAGCTGCAACTTCTGTGGTAGCAAATCCTGATGTTTTCTATTAGAAGTCAGAAGAGAGCTCCGTGGCTCTTCAGCCCCCCTGCCACATCCTCTGCATCATTAGAAGTCACATCCAGCCTAGTTAATTGTGGGCAGGATGAGGTCACTAACCTTGGTACCTCTCTTATCAGTGAGAAATTTCCATGGCTGCTTTGTTGGTTTAGTGTTCTGAGTCCCTATCTGGGTACCAAATGCTGGAAAAATAGGTTCTGTTTTGACTATTTTTAGGTACATAAATTCTTTATTGGATGTAAATCTCAAAGCTATGCTGAATGAAGGCATCAATTATTAAGTAGCACCTCAGTAATTAGTCTTTCATGTTAGCTGAAAAGCTTAGCATTCCTTCATTTGATCAGAAGTTCCAGTCTCCTCATTTTCTGTCATTTCAGATATTTTTTTGTCAAGCCTGATCTTTTAAACTTTAGGTCTTATGAATTAGAAGGAAAATATTCTGTAATATAATAAAACTAAGGGCTAGAAGTTATTCTAATGCATGTTAATTAACTCTCTATTTTATTCCAAAAAAAAGCCCAAACCAAAACCCAAAAAACCCTCACCTAAAACTCAGCAGTTGATAGGCACTTTTACACAAAGTAAGAATTCAGCTGCATGGAGGTCACTCAAAAATAGATCAATCTTATCACAATATTCTGGCCTCATGTCTTGTGCTTATGTCATCTCCATCAGATTTGCAAAGCAAAAAAAATTAGACATATTATGCCCTTTTCTTTATGGATCTTAGATGAATAAAGATTGCCCTAGAAAGTGTTCTTTCAGTTGTTTTGTTTTGAGGGTTTTTGAGTTTGTTTTCATTTTTTGTGGGTGGTGGTTTTTTTGTTTTGGTTTGGTTTTGGGTTTTTTTTGGGGGGGAGGCGTTGTCCTGCCTTTTAGACAAACACTACCATGAACTTTATTTCCCACTAGTGGCTTGAAGGCTATGACAGGCTCTTCAGACAACCTGAGTAATGACATTACAGGAAGAAGATGAAGCTGAGTTCTTCCTCCTCATCCACTTACTTTTCCTAGCTAGATTAAAAAAGCAACAATAACCACAAACCCCAAAAGCCAGTTGTAACCTCATCTGTCAGCCTATCTGTCGTACGTATGGAATAAACCAGGAGTGATAAAGATGGGCCAAGCATTCCTTGGGTGGAAAAAGCATCTTCAGGAGGTTTGGCTGGTCTGCAGAATGGGGAACATCAAAAGGACTGTTGATGTGGCTCTTCCCTCACCTCCATGTTACTCAGCACATTCTGTCAAGCACACACACCAGCACTGGTTCAGAAAACAAAATTGCTGAGCTGGCAAGTTACTGAATACCAAGAAAATCTCCCAAAAAATTGGGTGACTTGAAGTGCCACAGTAATGTGACTATTCTGCTTCCAGCTTGAGCCTGGTTTTGTCACTCCAATACAGAGGATGCATCTTTCTAGTGAAGGACCAACAGGTCTGAAAGGAACACAAGTTGAACAGTGTAGGACAGCTGTAAGCAGTTCTAGTTCAGAGCACCTCTTCACCCTAGGATGAGCTCTAAGATGCCACCAGCAGCTTTTTCCCCTTGTGCCACTCAGCTATGCTGATGGTGAGCTGAGGTGGCTGCAGACCCCCAACAGACCTGAAAGTGACTTCATTTTGTAGCTTCAAGTGCTAAAATGAATGAACAAACATTCAGGCATATTAGCAACATTGTTACAGTTAATTGCACTTGTATTAAGCTCTCACTCATTGCGCAAATTGTGCTTTTGCAAATACCAAGACTTCTGGTTCATGTAAAGCAAACCCTTTCCCACAATGTCCTTGCTCTCCACATTTTTCTAGAGACAATGTTACCTTGGGGGTTATCGGAGCAGAAAAAATTCTGATATTTATGTGAGGTTCAACTGCACAAGCAAATGAGAAAAAAAACTGCAAGAAAATACTTTTGTTGTTGCCCCTATTCAGATACTAAAGCATAACCTCCAGAACAGGGTCCAAAAAATGGTTAGAAAGGCACTTTAACAACACGTTTCATCCAAACTTTAGAACCCTAGAGAGAATTGAAAGTATCTTCATAAACATTATATTCCTATTTTCTAGCCCAATCCTTCAGTCAGAAACTACCCTCTTTTATTGTATGCTAGCAGGAGACCAGGGAACAGAGTTAGTCAGAGAGATACACAGAAAAGTCTATAGCCTGATATTCTGACCAGATGGAAGGACATCCCTTTAACAGCCTTCTCATAGGAAGCAGAGTTATTTATATTGCCTTTAGCAACAGCTTGACATAAACAGGACTCTGCCTCCTGGGCATTTGATTCTGGTTGTAATACTCAAATCAAAGCTTTCCTGTTATATTTTCTCTTATTATACACATTTCATTTCGTGTACTTGCCACTGGATTTGGATTTTTCATGAGTAGCACCTCTGAAGCACTCTAGCAATCTGGCTACCTCATTTATCAAAGTGCCTTCATGTCTAGTGTTTTACTCTCATTTGGAAACATAGCTTTTAGTGAATTAATAATTTCTGTCATCTTTCATGAAAGGGAATATGATCCTGCTCTGGCAGGGGGGTTGGACTCAAAGATCTCCAAGGTCCCTTCCAACCCCTAACACCCTGTGATACCTGTGACTATGAAGGTAACCATTGTTCAAGCTTAAAGTGTAGGTCCAAAGTCTATTTTCCTTCTTATTCTTTCCAAGATTTTGTACTCTTAAGACTTGCCTATTTTTTAGAAAAAAATGGGACATTAAATGAGTATTACTTTACAGCCTAACATTATGAAGTTTCAGTGAGCCAGTGGTTCTGTTCTGGAGAGAAGGCCAGATCCCAAATGCTGGCTTTGATTTTACATGCCTATCATTAGAGTGATTTGACAGATGTTTAGAGTGCTCTCAAATAAACATGACAAAAAAACCTAACATAGTATCTGTGGTTCCCATACTTTTCACTACAGTGATCTTTTTTATTACATAACCAGAAATCATTCCCAGTAAACAGCATTGGTTGAGAATTAAAGTATCATCCTAATTCCACAAACACATAGCATTTTTTTAACATCCTAATTCATGAACATTCCTCTGTGCACATTTTTTCTTTTCTTCAGAACAACCCCGCACTTCACTAGATATCCAAGGTGGCAAACAAACCATTGGTGGCCAAGATAAGAAGGGATTACAAGAAGTTCCTGATCTACAGGTCTACATGACCAGGGTATTCAAGATGACTTGTTTTCCTTGCCACAATAAAGTTGGCATTTTATTATCCAACATGGTGAAAAGATGCAACTGTTTGATCACATAGTGAAACTGCATTACTGTAATACCAACCAGCCATGAACACAGAACTTCTCTTGCACCCTCTGATATGTGCAGTGAACAAAAAGATCATCTTTGTCTCCAAAGGTTACAATCCCAGGACAAGAAAATATACAAGGATACAGACAGACATGGAGTATTTCATCAAAACAGAAACAAAATGAGTGACCACAACAAAATTGCTATGAGCCCAACAGTAGTCAAATAGTACCCCAACATTTTATCACAGTAAAAGAGTATTTCTTAGAGCTATTGAAGAAAAAATAAAACACTTGTAGGGAGCTTCACTCAAGCATGAAGGGAAGCATGTACTGGCAGTAACCTGCAGTAGTAAAAGGAAAATAAAATGCAATTCCAGAATGTTATGGTGTTCAAAAGGTGTTTAAAATATTTTTTATTTCTTTTTACAGAAACATCTTAATGCAATGGTTACCTGTAATAAAGAGGTTCTTGTTGCTGCTCTCTGAATCAGCCACAAACTGGAATCAAGTAGATCAACCCAACTCTCAAACTCCCTTCTAGCTGCTGTACAATACATGTAAAATAATTTTTTTAAAATAAATTAAATACTGAGGAAAGAATGAATTCTGTCAGACTGCTTTTGTTTGTAATTTTTTTGCAGGCTAATGATTTCAGTTCTGGTTTTTATCATCATCTGTAGGATATCAGAGGAATACAAAGTCAGGTGTAAAGGGCCTGTCTTCAGGGTGCCCTGATTTCTAATGCTCTGGACTTGCATTAATGATCAGTTGCTTCAGATTTAGCTCAAGTGATCATCAACAGCTCCTGAGATAATTACTGTCCCAAGAATTGTCATTGCTTCTTTGAATTAATTTTTAGTTTATTTCAGGGTAAGGTTTAGTGGAGGTTCACAAGCAGTTTCAAACCCAAACTTTACATCTGCAATGATGAGATAGCACTTCAGTTGTCAAGCTACATCTCTCACACAACTCCCTAATAGCACAGGTGGAGAAAAAACAAACAAGCAAACAAACAAACCAAGAAAAAAACACTTGAGAACTTGATGTAATCACCACAGCTGCCTCCAGATCCTATCAGGTCTGTATCTCTGTCTTTCTGTTCTTCCAACCAGCTTTAAAGATGTTTTTGCTGTAAAATTACCAAACTGACAGGCAGACAAGCTGGAAGTGATAGGAAAACAGCTTTATTTTGGTTGCATGCGATTTCAACAGCTATCTTAGACGCTGCAGGAAATCGCAACCCGTGGAGGTCTGCACATGATCGTGTTGTCTTCATATATTATGTCATGCCACAGTCTCCACAGAAACATGTTGTTTTCAAAATTCCTGGCATATTAATTAAGAAAACACTAATCAGATGCTTAGTCTGTCTTTATCATCTCTCATGTGTTTTTTCGTAAATAATGCTTTCCACCTGCACTGGAGATTCACAGAATCATAGATTGTTTTATTAATTTCTGATAGGACGAGAAATGTGCAAACGAGAGGTGTACACATACATTTGCTTCATTGAGTGACATTTGTTATGCAAGGATGGGGCTGGTCTCTTTTTCAGGGATGCCCTATGGCAGGACAACCTGGACACAATCCTGTGTAATCTGCTCTACATAAATCTGCTCTGGCAGAGGGGTTGGATGACATGATCTCCAGAGGTCCCTTCCAACCCCTACCATTCTGTGATATCCTGCTTATCTTTGTAGCTAGTTATGCATTTCTACATTTTGTTTTTCTGTAGAGTTAAATGGGTTACGATTTGTAGTGAAAAGGACGACAGGTTTATGGTATGTTCTGTAGTTAAGGGCTCTACATATTCTCTGTTGTAATCCTTTACTCTCAGAGATGCAGGCTCTGTTAAAGGACAGTAAGAATGGAGCAACTTTATGGAGTTTAGCAAAGTTAAACTGATGTACAAATGCAGCCCTTCTGTGCTGACAATAAAAATTAGTTTCAGTTCTGAACCTGATTTCCATGATCATCAACCAGCAGCAAGAATTTAGAGGAATTTTCTATTTACTAATTTTCAAGGAAATGTTTTCATATAGTTTTAGTTTACACAAATAGAAACCACTTCTTGTGCTAATTTTGTATTATAGCCTTGCTCACGAAAAGACAGGCCAAGCTCAAAAGCAGCATGCAGCTGCAGTGATAAAACAAAACTGCAGCCTCTGCTCTGATCTTGATAGAGTGAATAGTAATTCATTTTTCCAAAACCCTTTCTCTACGTAGAACTGTATTTTAAGGGTTTCATATTGAAAAAAATAAAATAAAATTCATCTAGCATTCAACTGGGGAGCACCTGTTCCCAAAGGTTGCTCTTGTCCCACAATGGCCAAACCCATCTCTCCTTACTCCACCTGTACAGTATGGAGAAAGTTTTTTCCCTTTCAAGCATCCCATCATTGTTAGTCAAACAGCACCCAGAAAGGTATGATATATTTATAGCTGGGGCACATTCAGAGCTTGCAAAATTGCAAAAATTGCAAAAGAATGAGAGTACACTGATATAATGCAGGCTACACTCTGACTCTCACTCGGTCTCTAAGGACACTTAGAAATGAAAAGGTCTTTGTGCCTCTACCACCTCCACTTTATAAAGTGCGCACAATAGTACATGACATGTTACTCCCACTTTCACTTTTCACAGCAGAGCCTTATTTTTTTGTGCTTCTTTTTGCTACAAACTTCTAAGGTATTCTCTATTAAAAAAGCATTCAGACTTTGTGAATTTTTGCTCCGTAGTTCAAATGGGCCTGGACTACAACTCTTGGGCTTTTGTTCCATCCAAAGATGCAATAAAGTGACTTTAAATCTCTTAAATTATCTCTTCTGCTGCAGATCAAGCAAAGGTGAAAAAAAAATATTCTGAATGCTCTATACGTTCTAGAGAAAGGTATGCTAAGTATGGCTGTGCTACTTAAAACAGAACCATTTTTTATCTCATTTACCACTGAATCTAGTGGATTTGAATCACCGACTGTCTGCTGCAGGGATGTACCTCATGTGGGCACATCCTATATTTTCAGATTAACTTCAATAGTTGTATAGTCCTGTTGGGTTTGGCATTCAACTGTTAGGAAATCTGTTCATGGTAGAAGATAGAGGGAAACTTTGGACAAAACCATGATCTTGGGAAAAGGACCTCAGGGGCTTTTCCACCACTCTAGCATGCATGAGTGCATGAATACTGAATACTACAATCTCGGGAGAAAATGATAAACCCACACAAAATGAGCAGATCTGTGACTAGTATAGAAGTCAGAATCAACAGAATAGCAATGTATTCTCTCATGTTACTAAGAGAGAATATTTAACAACTAAATTCATATTTCTAGTCATCCAGCAAAGTTAGCCTCTGTCTCCCCTGAGCCAAAAAAGACTAAAATATACTTACTGTGAAAGATGTATCTCTTTAGCCAAACTTCTCAGACTTCCCTGTTTAATTTGAAGGATCACATTAATAGTCCAACTAAACAAAAGGGAGCTATCACTAAACAACTACTTAAGAAGTCATTTCAGGCTGCTGTTCATCTTCTGGATAATACTGTTATTTATTACTAATGACAAATAGTACATTCCCACCAGGATCTCTATTATATGCATATCATATGCCTTTCTCTAGAGGATGAAGATCTGGCTGCATGTAATTAGTCTTGAGAAACAGCAAGAATTAACAACTGAGTTCATAATGCAAATCCTCTTAAAGGAGTTTCTCAGGACAGTCATTTACCACAGTCAGACTAAAGATGTCTATAGAAACATTCTTATGACATTGCCAGAAAACAACAACAACCACCACCAAACAGTGCACCTAGAGCATTTAATGAATACTACTAATAATAATTAGTAACAGTCAAGACAGAACCCAGCGTATTACCCCAGTTTTAATCACAGAGAATTCTAATACCAGTAGTGTGGTAATAGCATATTAATTACAAAACATACAGATATGGGTTGCTTTCTCTAAAATTATCTTTCTAAAGCAACTAGACCAGAAAAACTGCTAAACATTAAGAAACTACTAAAACAGGCAAAAAAAAAAAAACATTATTACATTACCAGTGCAGATAGATTGCTATAATTCATTGAAAGATGTGAAGTCCATTGGTTTTCTAAGGTACTGATTTTAAATTGAGCTACATTTTCAAATCTTTAAGTTTACATGACACAATAGGCAATGTACCAGTGTGGGGGGTATAGACAATTTAAGATGATACAACAGTATCAACACATATTGAAGGCACAAATATATCTGGGTCCAGAATAAAAAGATGTGTAAGCTACTGTATCAGCCATTATGTGTGAAGGGTAAAATGATCTTGTTCTACAACAAGTAATGTACCTGTTTATAAACTTATTCAACATTCCTCTGAAAGCTTGTGAAAACATGATAAGCAACGGCCTAAAATTGAAATGTTCAAGGGTTTTTTTAAGTATAATAAACCTATTCCAATCATTTCTCACACAGGCTCTTTACAATTGCAACAATAATTTGGCAAAGCAGAATATGCTTGCTCAAATAAAAGAGCTAGCATTTTTAATATCTCTATGTAGCTCAACAGCTTTTTATTTCTAATAACACTAAATTAGCATTTTCTCTATTTTTCCCAAATGGAACACTTTAGTCTCAATAAGGTTATGTTGTTCATTTAAATCTGCAGGGCAAAACACACACAAAAAAAATCTTATTCATGTTTCTATGACTAAATAATTACTTTAACTTTGACAAATTAATGTAAAATGTATATTTCTCTTAATATATATAAAATCTTTCCTTTTAAACAGTACTGCAAAGTAGGGAAGAAAAGGTAATTACCACATAACTGTATGACAGCAATTTATTGGAAATATTACTGCTGTATTTCAACACTGTACATAGTTTCCCTGACAGAAAAATTTCTTTTCTAAGAAATAAAATTATATATGTCTATAAACTTATGACATGCATGTAGAGTTGACCAAGTAGAGCAACCTTCCATTTCTTCTTCCTCAGGGTGTGTTATATTCCTATTTAGAGGTCATCGGTGCTGAAATAATGCTGGAGGAGCAAGAACTCCAAACAAACATACCAACCAGACTTTCTCCCATCTGCCACCCTGATCTTATGGTCTGCTTAGTGACCTAAGGAAGGTCAATTCCAGTTCAAGCATGGTTACTTAAGAGGTTTAGCACTTCTGCAGGTTCCTATGTTGCTGTCGAGCTTTCTTCCTGTGTTATCAAAAAAAGTTTCAGGAACAGGTGAAGAGAGGAAGGCATGGCTAGGATGTTCATGAGATTCAGCAAGCTTCTGGGTTTGATCCTTCCAGGTTGTTTCCAGCTCAATTAGTAGCACCTCAAGGCTATCTAAATATTAGAAAAAAGGAGCACAGGCAGCCTGGAGCTACAGAACATGGAGGGAATGCCAAAGTAAGCTCTTGCCCTGGTACTCAAGCAAGAATGGGGCATGGAACAAATCTCCCCACCACTCATGCAGGGCTATCCAAAAATGAAGACTTTAACCAACACACTTTACCACATGTGGTACCCCAGAGAATGCAAAAAGGAAATAAAGGCAATATTATCATAGCAAACGGCGAACAACACAGATTATCTCTAGCTACTTCTCTAACAGATTTCAGATGATTTTTAGTAATGTTATGTTTCCTCTAACACTGAGAAATAAATTAAGTGATAGAACTTGTCCTAGCATCCAAAATGTTTTGACTTCTTTTTTTTTTTTTTTTTTTAATGGGATTTGATTGGCAGTACAACAGAAAACAAGTCTCTGCCATACTAAAATACCATTTTCACAAACTTGCTTAAGTAGCAAGTATCCTAACAGTCTGGAAACATTCCCAGATGTGTTGGAGAAAGAAGGTTAACAAGTGGAATTCTTAATTCATACTTTCCTAGCTCCATATTTGGAAGGTAAAAGTGAGATATGAAAAATTTCCAGAGGTAAGAAAGACAGGTTTTTAATACAAAAATCTGCTCTTACAGGAACAAAAAGAAAAACCTTTATAGAGTTCATCAAGTTTTATAAATTCACTTAGCCATTCTCAGCATTTGCAATCACTGTATGTGGAGACAGAAAAAGATTTTGCAAATAATGGTTCTAGACACATTTGTATCACAACTCTACCTACTTATAACATCTGGACTGTTGCATCTTTTCTTCTTCTTCAGTTATTAAACTTACAAATAAATGGGTTTATTTGTTAATACTTTGTTCCAAACAGGGAAATCTAGTTTGATAAGGTAGGATAATTTAGATCTGCTACAAACATGAAAGAAGAAACAATTTTTTTTTTATAGACAAGTTAACAGGGGTTCTTTTCCCAGAGATCTTGTAAAAAGTCAAGGTAAATAAATGCTGAATGGATTTAACAAATACTCATACTAATATCTCAACATTGTCACAGGATGCCAAAACAACATACTTTTTTCAGCAGGTCTTGAGATGCCAAAACATTTCTTCAAAATGAAAGAAATCACATAGACACTCACCTCGATAGGTTGGTAAATGGAAACAAACTGGTTAGAATGATCCAAGGATTTAGCCTAAATATCACAACTCCGAATGTCAAAGACAATAAACTTTAAACATTATCAGTCCTCTTCTAAAAATGAGATTCAAAAGGCACTGAAACACATCCCACACAAATCATATTGGAATGATGTAAGAAAACAGTCCTCTTCATTTACCACCACACAGTGGTGGGCTATTGTTCCCTTGGCTAAGACATAAATAAGAGACCACTAAGATATTCACTGCAGAAATGACTCCTCCAGCATGAAAGGCTTAGAGCTGCTTGTTCTCACACCACTGGAGAAAGGTTACAAGAGACCACAGAACTGTTAGGACAGCAGGCCAGAGCTCCCCGCACTTCCTCAGATGGAGCAGTTGTCGTCAGCGCTGCAGCACGGGACAGGAGAAACTGCCAAGTTTTTGAAACAAAATAGCAAGAAACACAACTTGAGGTACAGCAACCAAAGAGCATTATTTTTAATATCAAGAAAAAAAATAATTCCTGTGCTGAGTGATCCAAGCCTTTATTGCCAAACCAGTTTAAAGCAGGTGGCAAACTGCTATGCTCTGTAACCAATGAAAGCACAAAAATCAGTTTCACAAATTATTTCTTAGCATTCCAGTTGTAGCAAGCAGGAGATTCAGAAAAGCTTATTTTAAATTAAAAACTTTATTTTTCATTACAATTCACAGTTTATACATGGCAAGATGAACCCTTGCCATGTGGACATTCAGAACACTGTGCTGGGGAGACAAGGGTTTTAATTATAAGAGAATTGCTTGGTGCTGTGTCATGGAACTTCCTTAGTTTTAAAAGCATACTCTCTGTAAATGTTAAATGACTGCTATTTACACTGAATTGACTGAATTTACATATTAACTTATATTTATTAGAAAACAAGCTAAGCATCCAAAAAACAGTAACATTCATATCTTGCATGTTATCTAATGGTCAGAGATGATGTAAGATTTGCCACTTGAATCATGCCCAATCAGCAAAGTCCCATTCTTTTTTTAACTTACACAGAGCCTAAATTATTCTTTAAGGCCTGTTCTATTAGTTTTATGTACAGCCAGGTTACAATAGACTAACATAAGAAAAAAACTGCAAAATTATCCATTCCATGCTGCATTTCTTCTGAATCTCATGTACACCTATAAGCAAAACAGAAGATACAAAATTAATGTGTTTTCTCATAACCAATAAAGAAAACCCATAGTCTGTAGTAGATCTGCTTCTCATCAGCCTATCCTGTCTGAACAATCATCAGTATTCAGATTGTGCTATTTATCAGCTCTTCTTCATGTCTGCACTTATATTCAGAGCCATCTCTATGTGAAATGTAGAAAGTCACAGTGATACCAGTTTCAATTGCATTCCCATGTTAGTCACAGCTCCGGCACAGGTAGCCACTGTATCGTGTGACATTCAGGAAAGCATTCCAGCAGGATTCCTGGGTAAAAAATCATATGGAATCTGGTGTGACTTGACTTAAAGAGGCAGTTAAGAATCCTTTTCATAGAGCAAATACCAGGAAGAAAGTTTATGCTTATTAAAAATCACTGTATTTTTCTGCATTGTTTTCTGGATGTGGTTATTAAAATATAGCAATTAAAAGCCTCTCCTGCCTCTCCTCAGAATAATGATTTTTACTTGCTCTTGTCATCGACCAAATAATTTAGTGATAGATAAGCTGCAGATTTTTTGGTACATCTGATGCAGAAAAAAACAACTGCTGAACACTGCTTGAAAAAATAAGACCCGAAGAGGGTCTGCAAATTCTACAAGTCAGTGTGAACAAGTATCAGCTGGACCTGAGTAAAACAAAATGCTTCTGGGGGACATGTTTGCAACTTCTGAAACTGCAGTGCCTTTAAATTTAGAGCTAAGAACATCATTTGATGATTGTTGAGTTTTGGCATTAATTCATGCTGGTTGGTATCTTTGCAACAGACACCTTTAAAACACCATCGTTTCAAGAAGAATGAAAGCTCAAATGAAATAGACTTCTCGTGCAAAAAAAAAAAAAAAAACAAACAAACAAAAACCATAGAGGAACTGTAGAGGTTCTGGTTCTTCAAAAGATAAGGCACTGACAAAAATTTCTTAGGTAAAAGGCTGCATAAGAATTTCTTGCCATTTACAAGTGTGTTGTAGTCCAGAAATGGTCCATTCCTAGGCTCAGTAAGGTAGACCCTGAAATTTTAAGGACTGATCCCTCAAAGCTACATTGTTATCATAAACAAGTGTGATTCATTCTTGAGGCCATATGGCACATTAGGAGAAGTGAAAAACAGTCTGGGCAGATAAAGGCAGAAGAAATTGCTTGTTCCAGCATCTTTCGTTAACAGAAGCGCCATTTGTCTTTGTGTCTTTGAAGAGATGCGACGGTAACTCTGAACTGTAGTTTCTGTGGAACTCATGCACATATATAAAATGCCATTAGCACTGATCATTGACAGGGTGGAGAAAAAAAAAGGTTTATGTTGAGTCTAAGCCAAGAGCTTCTCAAAGTGGTGACATACAAAGTCACCACTACTTAATGTTTTCAATAACGGCTATCTCCTCTGCTGCACAGTGCGGTGTCAAACCATTCATGTAAATGCTGTCTGTCTTTGTTAGAGCTGGCAAGATGTCCTTCTCACTGGTGAGATGGTTGACCGAGAGGGTTCTCTTGCAGGGAGTCAGGTCTTGATTGTGGTTGACAGCAAGTTCTGCAGAGAGCTTCCTTTTGATAGAGGTAGCTCGCTGGAACTTGTCATAGATCTCCACACTCAGGCGCCTTCGAGTTTCTTTGAACTCTGCAGTGACGTTGGCTGTCCACTCCGCAGCATGGGCTCTGAATTCCCCTACCTGGAGCAAAAATGAGAAAAAAAGGAAGGATTATAGGGCTGAAGACTTTAGACACTAGGCTCAACAGCCCAGCAGGACTGCAACATGGCTTTGGGCTGTGAAAAGCTGCCACCGGCACAGATTTTTCATGTCAGACTCACTCTTATATTGGTAGAAACTAAGCAAGAAATGTTGCACTAGTAAGAGTTAACAATTCCAAAACCGCAGTAAAAATCTTTTCTGCTCAAGTTTTTTTTCTTTAATTATAGGCAGTCAACAATACAGGGAAGCTGCAGAGCCCTGACAGCTGCACAGTACCCAGCTGGTCAGGGGATGCTGAAATCCCAGCAATCCAGGCTGTGTTATGTATTGCTACTCGGGTGCAGAGTTATTTATGAGCACTTTTACTGTCTGTGGAAAGATCCCTGGGAGACTTGGCAAAGAATTTTCTAAATTTAGACAGAAAAGCTTTTTTAAAGGAAAATGTCAGCTGCTTATATTGTCTCTTTTCTGTGCTTGATCAAACGTAGCACCAATAGAGTGACAGTTTCAGTCGTGTCAGCAACACATCTTGCTTACCACCCTGACTCCACCAAAATGACACACTGAAAAGCAGTGTGAAGACAGTTGCAGACAGGGCCTTGGAGAGCTGTTCCTGATTACACCCAAAGCAACACAGCCTGCAGTCATTGCTGCTGTACAATCACCACACAAACTGGCAGGGGGTATTTCCCCTGCTACGAGCAGATCTCAGGTCAGTTTGGCTGCAAGGTGCAGCATCCCATGAGCCCAAGCTTTGAGGGTCGGTCTGAGGAGGGGAAGGAAGGCAGCTGCTGGCACAGAATTCCAAAGTATCCTTATTTTTCCATAGATATGGCGTGAGGTAGACTTAGCAGCTCACCCAGATAATAGTCTGAAATAAACCATGGCCTTGTAATTTATATGCTATTTATATTTTTGTTCTTGTGTTTCAAACAAACCACTGTTAGAGTATTAAGCAAGTTATAATGAGATAATGTCCTTAAAAGGGGCCTCCTATAATTACCTATCTAACTTGCTTAATAACTGCAAAGGATATAGATTGTTTCTCTTTAAATCTCTGCTTTGTAGGCAGTTTAAGTGTTGGAAGGTATAGCACAGGGAAGAAAGACTGCTGATAAATATAACTCCAAAGCAAAGCATTTCAGATGAGTTAACCCACTTAAATAAATTAGTCTAATTGGTACTGCTTAGTCCAGCATGTCAATCATTGTCAAGCAAGCTCAGACTTTTTGAGCACTGAAATAAATAAATAAATATCAGAGAAATGTGGAGGGTATACCATCGGAGAAAATTGGCCATGGGCTTATTGGTGCTTTGCAGTGCAGTGAAAAACAGGAATATAATGAAGGTTAAAAAAAATAAACAGCTCAACTAGGATTGACAGAGTTTCAGGAAAACTTTTGCCCTCCAGAAACCAACCAAAAATCTCTTTACCCATGGGTCATTTTATTACATTTGTCTCAGCTTCAGTGAATTACACAGATGACTAATGTGGACCCATTATGTATATTTTCTAAAACAAGGATTATTATGTGTAATACACAGAGGACTTGTCCAGCTGAATGATTATTAGTATTTAAATTGCACAATTAGGATCAGACACGCTGCACTTCAGATCTGAAAGTAATGAAATCTGTAATGTTGAAATATTTCAGCTACTACAATGTTTTTATTTGCAGTAAAGCAGTAATAAAAAAAATATGATAAGCAGTATCAGTGCACTCCCTGGTGCAGCTTTGTCTGTCTCCAAATTTTTACTAAAAGACAGGCTGCTCAGGTTCTGGAGTAAGCTTCCGTCCAGGGGCACAAAGAGCCTTTATATTTTACCCTACACATTTGTACCCCTCACCAGCTGTGTAAGCATTCACCAGACCAGTTATTTTGCTCAGACACACATCTCTGGCATTGCATCTGGTCATATTCAAGGAATATTAACAGACCAGTAGCTTTACAATTATGTCTTGGCAACCTACTGGAAACTACAAGCATCTTGAACTGCTTCCCATATGCTTTTTAACCTTCCTTTTATGGGTAGTTACAGTTTCCACTTCTGTCATGTTTTCCAGCAAAGAAATAATAGCTGGCCATGCTTCTAATGAAAGCAAGTCTATAAACCCTAGGATAGGCTCGGAATTCCCTTGCCAGCCCACTTCATGACATGCCAGGGATGGACCTGTCTTGCACAGGGCAAGCTGCTATATTTCAACTCTTGCACATGTAAATTATTCAGGAGAATTTTAAAACTGTTGTTATTAGCATATCTGATGACTACATTCTAATCAGATTTCTTTTGGGAAGCAAGTTTATGCAGCCAACTGAAGAACGTCATTAAATATGCTTTTGGAGATGGGTTCATGTTCCAATTATTGTGATGTGGAACATGAACATGGTGGACTCAGTTCTATCTGCCTGTAGACCAGAGCTGTGATACTGCTTGGCACAAGTTCCGTTTTATAATAAAATCACAGAAAAAAAAGAAAAGTGTAGTCCCTATTGCTAAGCAGAATTGAAATGCATTAGCAGTAAAACAGAGGTAATTTGCACAGCATGAGAAGCTAGGAGTTCAGTGCGGTGTGAACTATGGTGTGCCTCAAATTGCTGCCTTCAGCCCCTAGCTTTTGTATGAACTGAAATGCACTCCAAAAAATGTTATTTCTTCAGAATAAAACTCTTAATTCCATAGCACTTACGGACTCAAGCAGAAAAGATTATAAGAAAAGAAATATTCTGGTTTTATCTACTAGTGTACGTAAGCAAATTGTTCTTATAGTTTGATTCCTCTTTTATCCATAGGGACATTTCTGTATATGTTCAAGTTCTTCCTGTCCTTAGGGTATGACATTTTAATCACACTGCATTACAGCTTCTCTTCGTCTGGGGGCTGACAGCCACAAAATGTCTTATGCAAAGTGATTGAAATGCCAGTTCCCTATGCTGCTAAAAAACCAAAACTAAGCAAAAAAAAAAAAAAAAAAATCTTAACCTACCTAGTGTAACAATTGTTTACTTTCCTCCAATTCTCTTGCCTCATTACACAGCACAGCACACAGCTCTGTAGACTCTGCAGCTGTCATAGTTGGGGCAATGTGACATAAGGACTCTTAGTCACAGAAATTATTGACAACTAAGTACTTTACATCAGGCTGAATGACACAAAATATTTCAAAAATAATAGGAAAAACATGTCACAGTGATAGCACCTGACTCAGCCATACAATAAGCAGCACTAATCTGGTGATGCTGATCAATCCTAACCTTCAGGGAATAGAAGTGTCGCCAGTAATGGGGACACACTTCCTAACCCAGCTCCAGGATTGGCTTCCTCCACATCAAAATCTGAATGAGACTGGAAGGTGTTAGACATATTTCACAAGGAATATCAACTCCAATCTATCAATATTTTACTTTGCATGTCAACAGTGAGTAACTTCATTGGGTATTTATGAAGCAATACCCTACTGCCTTAGGAGTTGAAGAAAGACAGTTCTCAATGATGAGTTCTCAATAAATACAGTAATAGTAATACAACTAAGTATTCCACATGGAACACTTAATCACAAGAAAGTAGATACTTTTCTATCAAATAAACAGCCTTAACTCAATTCCTTGCTTAGCACAAAGCTGCCTGGCCCCCAGCTACCACTGCAGATGAGCCTCGGTATCCCATACATTCTCCATCATATCTGACAGCCACATGGGGATATCTCCAATACCAGGGGTCATCTCTAGTGCCATCTCCAAACGTCTATGTAAAGGTGTCTCTGTCTACCTGTGGTGGAAATGTCACATTTAATCTATTAGGTTATAACAAGGAATAGCATCCAAACAATTTTGTCTACTTGTCTACTCATTTATGTTAAAGTCACTTTTATTTTTTTTCTGTGGTTTGCCTGTTTGCTTTTAACTATACATCAAAAAAATACTGCACAAACTTCCTGAATGACCAAACAGTTCCCAGGCACTGCACATACATTTTCACCAATATACTTTAAAGAAAGAAGTACTGAATGGGACAGAACTAGGAAAAAACATGGACATTAAGTAATCATAACTTCACTACTCCTGCCAAACCCATCTAAATTAATAATGACTGAAAACTGTCTCTCAGCCAATATCACTGGCAAGACCAAAACTCTCTATGCATTTCCATCACCACCGTGTTTTAGCTTTCTTACTTTCTAGCCGAGCTCTACACTTGAATAAAGGCCAACAGCATAACCCAGAACGTAAGTATGGGGATACTACTGTTAGAAAAAAACAAGAAACCAAACATCTGAAGATACTGAAGCACCCGCATCATTCTTTTACACTAATTCATTATACTTGTCAGGAGCTTGGGGATCTTTCTGGGCACTCCACTCACAACTGATACCCAAATAATTACACAAATAAACCTGCCCACCACTCAGGAAGGCCACTCATCCTACTAAATAGACCAAAATGAATATGCAATTTTCTAACTTAACTTTGCCTAAGCTTTGCTATTCTCTGTCAGGGAGATTCTTGAGAAGTCCCAACATTACTGTATAACCAGTTTATCTAATTCTACTTACAGAGAAGGAAGAAAGATGCCCTGCTTAGGCAGAACTCGGATATAGGACATGAGAGTTATGATATACTCATGAGGAGCTAAATCACTATGTATCAAAAAAAGAAAAAAAATTGTATATGCTATGCAACAAAATGAATATATCTCTGAATAATGTGTGTAGCTTTTTTCTTTTATAGCTGTACTTTGTCATACAGGGCTCACACATGTTACAATGGCCATGTTAGGCTAAATAAATAATAAAAAAAACCCACTGACAAAAAAAAACCAAAACAAATGAATAAAAGTAGATGAGCTGGAAATATCCATATGACTGCATTTTAGAAAATGCGAAACAAAACAAAAAAGTGGCCTTCTTTACAGACATTCTTAACCATCTAGATGTTGTTACTCAGTATATAATTTCTAACATTTATCCCTAATGTATTCCCCAAAGTTTCACAGCTTTGTTTTTCAGCTCCAGTGTACTTTCTGTTACTTAGAAATAACAAATCCAATTAACTTCTCTATGATAAACTGCTCAGAAACAAAGCTAGAAATTTTATTTTTGTAACCATGGTGGTCAGAAATGTTTTGGAAACAAAGGTCTCCAACTGGAAGATGGATTATTCAGACCTGTAATAAGTAATGTTTGTGAATTCATTCTGGTGAGCAATGATCATTTGGTTTCACCAACTTTCACATAACTTTCATGAGCACATCTGATACCTTGGATCAAATAAACCACATTGTCCAATGGGAATGCAGAGTCCCTGAATTTTTTTTTTTTTTTTGAGGATCGTCTATGGTGGCAGCTGTGGGAATATGTTCTGTAGAGGTGTGACAGATGGAAGATGCAAAAATGGCCCTTTTGCTCTATCATGGTCTGATTAAAAAAAAAACATCTACAAAACCAGAACTATTGATATTAACACTCACCACATTTCCCCCCCACACACAAAAAAAAATATAAACAGTCCTATGTTAGGTACCTCCTCAAAGCAATTACTGAATATTGCCCATCAGGCACATCTTTGCACAGAGCTGTGTGAGTTTGTCTTAATACTGTAGACAAGTTATTGGCCTGATTAGCTCAGTCCCTAATGATCTCCATTACTAATAGCCTCCAAAGATTTCAAAAAAGATGCTGACATTTTCCTATCAAAATCAGCTGTTGTATTTAGTTGTTTCATATACCTCAGAGGGCCATCCAACTCCTCTTGCAACTTGATGAGGGTGAATGACATCTACGTTTATTAGCCACAAGAAACTCTAAGTTTACATAAGGCTCTACCAGCTGAGCCCAAGGTGATCCAGGAGAACAGCCTGTCTTCTCTGTCTGCACTATACAGTTAATGACTTTGCTGCAGCCAGAAATAGCAAATGTTTTTTAAGAATTACACTAGAAGCATAATGAAGCCCAAGCCATTGAAAGACTGTCTCAACTTTCTCCCACAGGAAAGTGACGACTTTCATAAACTTGTTGGACTTTTTTAGCATGTCATAGAACCGTTTAGATTGGAAGGGACCTTTAAAGGTCATCTAGTCTAGTCCCCCTGCAGTGAGCAGAGACATCTTTAACTAGATCGTGTTGCTCAGAGCCCCATCAAGCCTGACCTCAAATGTCCCCAGGGATGGGGGCTCCACCACCTCCCTAGGCAACCTTTTCCAGTGTTCCACCACCCTTATAGAAAAGAACTTCTTCCTAATATCCAATATACTAAAGAAAAAATAAAATTCTGAGTAAGGAGTGGCTATTATAAGTACATGATCAAGTCCCAGTTAAAACTGCTAGAGTGGTATTTGTGTGAAATAGTAAAGCTCCTCTTCTGTCATCCAACACTAATATTACAACTGCACACATCCCTTGTAAAGGAAAGTATTTCATTGTTTCCTCAGTCCCATGACTGCAGATCTCCTGCTCCGTATGAGTACAAGTTCTTCAAGATGCAAGGGTACTCCGCTGAACTGGCTTTGTCTGGGGACTCATCCACAAGTGTCATATACATACATAGCTCAATATTACTGCTTTGATGTCTTTTCCTAACAATATTCAAGCACTAAGAATAGCTTAAAAAAACGTAAAGTTTTCAGGAATGTTAATCATGAAGATGTGGGCTGAACAGATTCCAGATTAAATATCACTCTGACAATAGAGTTAAATCACAGATATATTTGCTGCAGTAACCAAAAGGATTGATTACACCTTGTGTCTCCAAATATCAAGATTTCCTATTGTAAACCATGATAATGTACATTTGTGGAATCTTCAGGGGTAATTATCTCCAAGAAATGCCACTGCTATAACTGAGCTCTCATTAATCAGTTTCTCTTATTATGAAATATAAGTCACCTGCTCCAGTTTGGTTTTGCAAATCCAATAGCTCTTGCCATTACCACCTGGTTGCACGCAGTCCTCATTGGAGGCATTTCCATCTCCCCTGAGCCATCCAGTCAGCATAGTGAGGCAAGGGGCAGCACTGTGGGAGAGCAGGGCCAGGCATGGGGGGCTGGCAGGTGAGGCCCCAGCAGTGCCCACACGCCCTCAGCAGCCACAGCAAGCCGCGCTGCTCGTGGAATTGTATCTAGGCAGCACGGCTCTTGTCATCAGCACCACATCAGCATCACTTTGGGACCTAGTACTTAATATGCAATAACAAAACAACCATCTTTAAAGGGCTTTAATATGCCCAGCTAAGAGATGTGATATAAATAGAAACAATATAAATATAAACCACACCAAAATAACAACAGTGTAGATGTAGCCTTTGTGTGCGCCTGTGTTGAATCTGAAGTTAAGCAGGTATCACATGTCCAAAGTACACAAAGATATGAGGAAACACATCTCAAAAAAAGTGTCAAAAATCATTAGCAGATTAGTTTTCCTGGGACTCTCAGAACAACATGTTCTTTCGTGTTCATTATTGCACATAGTACTACAGTGTACTTGTAAAGAGTGATCGATACAGAAACTCAGTATTACAGACTGCTGCTAGGACAGGACTGAGAGCCAGGATAAATTAAACATCTCTTGAGAAGGGAACAGCTCAATTCAACTCAATTCAAAACCAGGTCAGCTATTTCTACCTTCTCCTTACACCAATACCACTCTTTTATACATCTCCAAGACCCAGAAAACATTATGGAGGGACTACACTACCATCTTTGTTTTGGGGGGAGGGTTTGGGTTTTTTTGTTTTCTTTTATCCTGTTGCTAATCGTATTTTACCTGAGACTGATGGCTGCATTTACTTCAGAAAGACTTCTATATTTTTTTCTCCATCTCATAGAAATTATTAGAAATAATCACCTTTTTGTACACACCTATTTTTTCTCTTTCTCAAATACCCTTTTCTGTCAATCTTGGATGGACTGGAAAAAAGACTTTTGGCACTAGGCATACTTCATTTTTGTAGCTCTCTGCATTGTTTCTGAAGTTTAGACCACAGATCTAGGGACTGTTTTCTGGCAATATACTTTCTAATAACAACTGCAGCAGTAAACATTTTCCTACAGAAATTCAATGATCCCCTGTTTGCACATCCTAAAATTCTGTCACCCCTCTTTATCACTTCCTTGCAAAAGGAGTTCATATGCAATTGCTTTCAAATAATAGCAACTTCTAATTCAGTGCTTTCTAGGATCAGACTTCCATCAAATCAGTCTGACCTGCCCATTGAACTTGTGGATATATAATTCTTAAAACTACTGCAATTGATTTTTTAAGATTTTGTAAGAAAAGGAAAAGGTCAAACAGTTGCTTTCTTCAACAGAAGCTGATCCATCTCACTTAATGCACAATGGATAAGGAACTGGCTCACACCTTTGCCAAAAGTCTCTGATCACCAGGCTGAGGAGTTGTTCTTATTGCCTTCCATTTCTAAGTGAATGGATTTGGTTTCTTAAAACAACAAGAGCCACACAAAGAGCTCACTGCCACTGGAAGAACTGTTCCTTGCTCACACACCCTCACTGAACAGCTTCTGACGCCTATCTGTGTGCCTGGTATGCCAGTTCAACTCATTAAAACCTTGCAAAACCATTTCTCACTTGAGTCACTCATGTTTTTATCTTTTCATGCATACAGCCTACATTTAGGGACTCTCCTTGAGGGATATGAGAGATGGATTCAAGTCCTCTTTAGGCTGGGACTCAGGCTGGGTGAGCACCTTTAGCCTGAAGCTAGTAAAATATTATAGGGAGTGCAATAATCTCCATGGCATCATCATGACAAGTCTAATTCTGTTTTGACAGACATGAGTGACAGCTCTGCCACTAGGTGCCAAGAAGATTAAACTGAATGATGATTCAGGCGAGTCAAACTTGTTTATAAACATCAAAGATAGAATTGTCTCTTGAAATTCCACAAGAAGTGAATGTGCTATTTCTCATTAAATTTTAGGCATGGTCTTTAAAGCTAATAATGTTCAGTTCAAAAGAAAGACACTCAGCATGGAAAAAATACTTGTCCAAACTGAGTTGATGTCTAACTTAGGTTAGTCACCTGGACTCTTGATATACTGTGAAGAGAATAGGCTCTTCCAGGATGCAATTTGTCTCGTATGGTAGATGCCTCAAAAAATTCAAATGGATCATCCTAGAAAGACTCATTTCCTTCTGCTAACTGTAAATGGAATGTAGATGACTAGGTTAGATGTTGATATCTACACTGGGGTTGAAACCCATCTTTATTGACTTAAATGGAGTCTGGAATAGCACTTAGAATATCAGGAGGCCAAACACTTAATTTTAAAAACAGAAATCTTAGAATCTTAGTTATTTGGGCTATAAATTTATATATA
>JAAGNO010005718.1:0-32683 GCA_033439905.1 Ceryle rudis | reverse complement strand
GAGTGCCGCGGCGATGCTGGAGCCGTCCGCACAACTTGCACGGCCATCTGCCCCTGCCCGGCAGGTTCCCCAACCCCTCGCCGGTGCCCGGCACGACGTCCCGAGATTATCCCCTCGTCAGAGCTGGGGCGGCGGTCGCTGTCCGCCGCGGTTTTGCGGGATGAGGACGCGGCTTCGGGTGCCTCTCCAGGACAAGTTAGAACTTCACCCGCTACTTTTTGGACGCCCGCACCGACACTTGCAGCAGAACAAGCGTCCGCGGAGCTGGTGCGCGGAGACTCTCCGCGCGTGGGCCCCCCTGCGTACCTCCCGCGCCCGCGCGGAGGTCTCGAAGGGGTACGGAAGGTCCTGGGCGGGGGGGCGAGTTTGAGTTTCAGGCGAACGGAGGGGAGGAAAAGAGCGGAGACGCGGCTACTGTGAGGACATTGGCCTCGAGGTAACGCTTCTCCCCTCAGCCACAGGAAATAATACGCTCGTTTGTCATGTCAAATCTTCTGCCGTGGGAAAAACAGAGCGGGGTCGTGACGGAGGGAGCGGCCGGAGGGGAGCGTAGCGGCGGGGATGCGGGTGGGAAACCACTTTACTGCAATCAAGCAGGGGACGACGGTCTTCCAAGATGTGCCCCGGGCGGCTCGCCTCAGCGCTGCCTCCCCGGACCGCCGGGTGAATTATTCTAATGATTCCTCTGGCAGCGGCCCTTGGGTTTTCCTCAAATTTCGCGGGACCCGTGGGCGCGGTGGGTCTGCCAGCTCTGCCGAGCTGAGCCGTTCAGGAGACTGGAGCAGCGGCAGGCTTGGGAGGAGGCTGCTGAGGCAGGAGCTGGGCTGTGTAGCACGAACACATCGTGAGGGTGGGAAAACAAAGTGTAATTTGTTGTGAGGAGCAACGAGAGGCGATGGTGAAGAGGGAGGGAGGAAAGGGGTGACAGAGAAGGCTAACTGCAGTGTTGTGGGGTTGGGGCCAGAGGACGAGCGAGACTGGTCAGAGGGTGAAGGTGGCAGAAGGGCTACTACTATGCAGAGAGCAAGGACAGACTCTAAGCTGAGGTGGTCAGCTGCAGAGGTGAAGGAGCAGCAAAGCTGATGATGGACTGAGTTTACTGTCTGTGCAGCTTCTTTTCAGTTGCTAAAAGTTTTTGAGGTTACTGGTTTATGCTGAATGGCACAAAGATGAACTGTTTAGTTCCCAACTAGGTCTGTTTGTGGGGTTGACTTAGGTATTGGCTTCTGGACTTTCTTTGTAGTTTTGTTTTTCCTTGTTATGGACATCCGGCCCGTAAAAGAATAACAGGGACAAGTAGCCCCAGGGAAAATACCTTAATTTTGAAGATCATCAAATACTGAAACAGAGGCCCAGAGAGGCTGAGGAGCTTCCATCTGTGGAGGTGTTTGTTATTTGGTATGATAAGGTACCGAGCAGCTTGAGTGTGTATCAGTATGCAAACTAATGATGGGGCTGCCAGAAGCAGAGAATCGAAGCAAAGAGGTCTCCTTAGCTGGGTGCAGAACTGAGTGGAGGTGAAAAGAAAGAGGCTTCTCCAGTCTCAACACTATGGCTACCCTATGACTTCAGTCTTGAATTAAAAAGAGTACTTTTATAGCCTCCTCTGACACTAGAGGGTCTTATCCGACAACTTGTCTAGAGCAGTGATTGTGCTTGTTGAATGCTAAGAAAATGTAGAAAACACTCTGCTGAATCCTCAGTAAAAACAATGGACTTCCACAGTTGGGAGAAAGCAGACTTCTGCTCTCAGACTTTTCTCAGGTTCAGTTCAGAATAGTGTTAAAGGTAATATTAAAAGTAATCTGAAAATAGCACTGCTTTAGGCAGTACTGGATAGTAAAATCTAGGTGGTAATAATCAGTTGCAAGGTCTTCTGGTTGAAATGGGTAATACAGGTGTGAGAGGAAGGTAAACTGATTTGATACAGAGGTGGGGGAGAAAGTATTTTATTGGTGCTGTGACTCCTAGTTCTCTTTGAACTGCCTTCTCTCTCTCCCACCAACCCCTCAAGTAAGAAAAGAGAGAAGAAGAGAAAGATGAGAATGTACATAGAAGGAAGAAAAATTTATGTCTGGAGTTTTCATCTGAGGTAGTGCTGCTTACTTGCCATCTTCTTAAATGCAAGGGTGACTGGAAATTGCTTAAGTGTCTAGATCTTCTACTGCATTGAGGATAGTAAAATGACCAAGAGCTAGCAGCACATGGCTGCATTGCAGAATCTTGCTACTAATGACAAGCTTGTGTCCTTTCCCTGCTTGGCCTTGAGCAACAATGTCCTGCTGCTGACAGAGCTGACACACAGCTGGCCACTGGTTCCCTGCTGCCTGATTCTGTCTGGGATTTGGATTTCAAATTCCAGTTTTCTATGTAGCACTTATGCTCAAAGGTTTGATAAGATAATCTTGAAGAAAGTCGTTTAAATGTCAGTGAAGACAGGAACTGTGCCACAGTTCTTAATTGGGGGTTCTATTCTTCTATACTCGTTCCACGGGCTAAAATGTGAATAATACAGGCTACTGGGTGGAAGTACAAACATTTAATTTCAGTGAAAAGGTTACAGATCTTTTGCTCTCTTCAGCTCTTATTTCTGAAGTGCTCTTATAAGGTAATAGAAAAGTAGTCACATCAATATCAACATTAATTAGAGTGTATGTTTATTTAGGTATGTGTGTATATTACTGCTGCTTTCAATTACTATTGTGTTATTCAGACTTATTTAGACATAGTTGCTGGTCTCTTCTCCAAACCAATGGTCAGCATGACTTCTGAAGCCTGCAGTGGTTGCTTCTAGTTCTGCAGCATCTGCTCCTTTAACCATGGGTATCTAGGATCTGGCATTTACTTCTGAGGGTGCTAGCGCTGAATCCTGATAAACCATGATGAAAAGATGCGGTGTGAGGAGGTGTTTTTAAATGTGTTGTTTGGTATGCTGTACCGTGCCCTTCACAGCACAGAGATCCCTGTGTGCTTGAATGTCTCAGCACAGGGTTGCAGGACCATGCCTATTTTGACTTCTTGTACTACTGTGTGCTCTAACGGTGAGACAACTGAGCTAAGGGTCCTGACTACCACTGTCCTGTAGATTTGTGTTCTTTAGAAATCCTTAAGGTGGGAAAATGGATATAGAGCTTGGCTGAAAAGCAAATAGAAAAGTGACCTGGAAACTAGTGACTCTGCAGAAGCCAGGATGGGGGGTTGGACTGTATCTTGATTAGTTGGGTATTCACCTGGGGGGGGGGGGGAGATATCTCCATACTTAGGTTTGCTGGAAGTTCTGAGTTAGTATCTTTCTTTCTTCATTTTCTGCCCCAAAAGCTTGCATAGAGCTGGTTTTCTTGTTGCCTGCAATATGAAAATTAAAATGTGCTAGACCAGTCTCAGCAGCATGTACTGGCAGTTGTATAGAAAGTAGTGCAGGAGAGGGTGAGCAGAGAAGGTCTGACGCCGTGCCACCTTGCTGTAGTTAAAGGATACTTGGCTGAATTCTAGGTAATGGGCTTCTTTCCAAGGATTATGGTCAGGTTCTTAAAAACTTTACATTTGTAGGCTGCTTAAATTCATTACTATATTAGTACAGTGTAAAACTTTGAATTATGTATTAATTTAGATGTTTGTGCTATTACAGATTATTTTATGAATACATAAATGTTTTAGTCATTTGGGACAGTGATTTAATGTGGGGTGGTGTTTTGTTGGTTTTGGTTTGGGGTTTTTTTTGTTTGTTTTGTTTGGGGGTTTTGGTTTTTGTGGTTTGGTTTGTTTGTTTGCTTGGGTTTTTTTGTTGGTGTTTGTTTTGTCTTGTGTTTTTTAACAATCCTATTTTTCTGGAAACTTTATGAAGCTAGTGACAGTGTATGTGCTATGAAGCTGGATGGTCTAATACAGCAAATCTGATTACACAAGCTAAAAAAAAAAAAAAAGATACTTATTGACTTGTTATATTGTCCCAAACCTAACTGTATGGGGGGAGATGGGATGGATGGCAGACACTTTGGGCTTAAGGAGCCTGGGATATCAAAACTCCAGGGGCCAAAGGAAAGGACTGTATTTCACACAGCAGAACAATGACTTGCCCCTTGTCATTGTCTTAAAGCTTTGGTGTCTGGTCTGGGGAAGTTTAAGTTAGTGAAACAGTCGTCAAATCTTTCTACCTTCCCCCTGTTTCTGGTGCTTTTATTGCACTTGCCCACCAAGCTAGGCAGCAGTCTGAAAGAATTTGGATGAAAGTAAGGTAAAATGTAAGATGACACAACTGGATGTGAAAGGATATTTCATTGCTGTTCCAGCAGCAAAGCTCATGTAGCTCTCGTCTAGGAGAAGTAAAACTAGTCTCAAAGTGACAGAAGTTACGGAGCTTTGCAAAACTAAAACTTCTGCCCTTCAAAAGTTATAGCTCTGTAGCTGCAATAAAGTTCAGTGAAACTGGGCCTGATATACAAAGCATAAACAGTTGTCTGCTGGCTGTCAAACAGATTTTTAAAGTATTGTATCATATCCTGTTGCTGTTAGCCTGTCAAACTAAATGAGCTTTAGTTTGCTGCATTGATTGAGCACCGGTTACTTGAGAGGACAAACTAGAAGTTATCCCTGAAATCACAGGACCTTCACTAGTTTATAATTTGGAACATTCCTTTGGAAAATTGATTGTTTCCTTCTGCAATGCTGTAGTGAAATGAAAGCTGCTATCTTTGTGTTTGGCTTCTTTCATTAGAAGCTTTTGTATTTTTTTTTTTTTTCTCTGTGGTAAGCCAGTGTATGTACTGCCGCCAAGGCTGTCTGCTCAGGTTTCTTTGGCACAGTGCATCTATTCTATTAGTTTGTGTCTTAACAAAAGTAAGTTTACACAATAGCAGATATGTCTTTGCTGTGGAAAGAAGTTGTCTGCTCGGTAGATGAGACCTTCCGTTTAAGCCCTACAGTATTGTTCTGTTGAGGTGGAATTAAAACATCACGCAGGAGCACCTTTAATTTAATCATGTCTTCCTAACCTAGCTACTCAAGAAAGGGGCAAGTTTAATCCTTGCATCCAATGCTTCCCATCAAAAGAGGGATAGGGTAAACCGTATCTAGGGGTCTGTAGTTTGCCAAATGTTGGGTAGCCCCTTCAAATGTCATAATTTTATACAAAATGCAGTAAATTTGAGCTAGGTGAGTAGATGAACTTATTTTTGCTGCTGGTGGCTGAATAGTGTTCTTTGATGCCTCTCTTTGTTCATTATTTGGAACTGGTATTTATAAATTTCAACACACTGACATAATCTGCTGCATTACAGTCATCCTTTGGTGTCAATATAGAGTAGCTTATGAAATGTGCATTGATCTTCACAGGTGGGAGAAGAATATACGGGCAAAGTTGCAACAGCAACTGTTTTGGTTTTTTTTTTAAGTTAAGTGTGAAAAGTCCATCTTGTCCACTGCTGAAGAAAAGTGGCTGACTCTACTCTTACTGCCATGAACGTGGATCCATGCAAAGGGAAGCTCCTGCAGTTTTGTTGGGACTTCAGTAAGACTTAAAATGTTCCTGGGATACAGTGTGGCAGATCTTTGTGGAGGGGAACGTGAATGAATTTCCACCAGTTACCTTCCCCTTATAGTCTTATCTTCTCAAAGAAACAAGCAACACCCCCTGCCCTCTGATGTACATGAATGAATTGATAAAACTTGCAAAGCACAGATATGATGGCATAAAAATCTCTTTCCCAAATGCTCAAATGAAAACCTTGTGAGTAAGTCCCGGCCCCAAGTTCAAGTACGGCTTCTTAATAGTCTCATAAATACTGCAGCTATGTATTGAATAGACACAGACTTAATTTAATTGAATGAACAATTAAAAATAGTAACTGGGTAGAGGAAACTGTAGTATACACATGTGGAAAAAAATAATTCCTTCAGCTGATTATTGTACTGACTACATCTTATTGCTGTTTCACTATGATTGATTGTTAATGGATTGCCATTTTAGTGCAGTCTGGCATCGACTGCTATTTTTCTTGCAATTGATTACATTTCATTGTTATTTCACCCTCTTGCCATCTTTTTCCTAAACTGTTTTATGCTGGCTTTCCCAATTGTCATATTTTTCTGTCTTGTGCTCTTCTGTCCACTGAGCTCATCTGCATTCTCCTATTCTGTTTTTGCCTTGTCTCATTTATGCACATGCTCTGCCACTCTCCCAGTGCCACCCTTGCCTTCAGGACAATTTCTGAAACCTACATTCTTGTCTTATATTTGATGCGTAGTTTTAGCTGTTGTTTGCTGCTGCCCTTTTCCTTGTTCTGTTGCTACTCCTGTGCACTCTCTCTCTGTTGCACACAGGAGAAGTTCAGGAAAGTGAACCTGCCTTCTGACCGTGCCTTAGGAGTAGCTAAAGAGTCAAGGTCTGTGTGGAATAACCTGCTGCAAATGTTATACTGAACTCCTTGAGTGCAACTGAGAAGCTTGTGGCTCTTCTGGTGTCTTGCCTTCTTCACTACCTCCTGTTTCCTTAAAGGACAAGTAAGCATAAGTTAGCTTGCTGTCTAAATTCTGTTATATTTGGGACTTACTGTCTGCTTACCCACTCATGCCTCTTACCATTATTCAGCCTGTTTTTCCTCTGCCCCCTCTGTAAAACTACACAGCTGATATATATATATATTTTTTTTTTTCCTCCAGTGAAGCAATTTCTAGCCAATTCGTTAGACTTAATGTCTTCAGGGCAAACAGGAGATGTACGTGTATGGACATATCTGCATAGGGCAATCTCTGAAATCTTGCTCTCTCTTAAGACTTGTGTTTGTGACTAGGACATTTCATAACCCCTCTGACATTTGCAGTTCTGGTGCTGCTCAGCATATCACTCTGAAAACTGAGCCACACTGAAAGGCCATCAGGTAAAACAAAACACTTCTGTGACCAGCCTAAGGGAAAAACTGTAGGGAAAACAGTGCTGTCATATATATTCTTCTCTAAATGGGAAGAATGGTGGCCACAAAAACTTTTTTGCATTGAGTACATCGCTGGTGCTCAGCAGAAGTTTGTGGACCAGTCTCCCTGCATGAGAGCATGGTTTTGTGGCAGCATGAGTAGTCTAGAATGTGAATTGCTTTTACCTGTGGACAAGCCAAATGAAGACAAGAAGCTCATCTAGTGCTCTATCTCTGTTCATAATTTGTATTTCTCTGGTGCTTTGAAAGGTCCATTACTTGTGTCTTATGTGATGAAGCAAGTTGACAAATGGCAGCTGATGCCCTAACTAATCTTTACCATGCTGTTTACAGACCTCTGATAATCAAGGGTAACATACAAAACTTCCTCCAGAGGAGTGTGGGGATTGCACATCTTAAAATCGGTCTTGGGATATTTCAGGATATGTAGCATAAATCTTCCTTTTCTTCTGAATTCTGCTAGCAACAAACTTCTACGTGTTTCTTTCCTGTAGGAAACAGCTGTCTTATTCTTCCATTTGCTAATATTCCTACTCCCTTTCTACTCTATGGATATCAAAGCTGCTCATGATATTGACCAACATCTCCTGGATGCTCTATTCCTTGTTATGTTTTATTTATCTTTATGGAAAATTGTTTTTTACTCAAAGCATGTTCAAGTTGTTTCATTGCAGCTCAACTCTTTGCAACTAAGTTTCAAAGATTTTGTTTATAATGTGACCTGGTTGAGTCAAAGTTTGCATTTGCTTATCTATTTCATCAGTTCAATATTTCTTGGCATCTGAAAAAAGCCATTGTAAAATGAAGGTAATTGGACTGCGTGAGAATGTAAGGTGTGACTGGGGGAGGGGATAAAGGAGGGATGGTAAGTACATGACTTCTCAGCTGTGGCAAGCATGACTCAGTCCTCTAAGAATCTCTTAGAGCAAATAAATCAGAGGATTACCTTAATAAATGTCAAAATCTGCCCCCACTTTGAGAAAATATGAAAGCAAAACACCCACCCTAAACCAGAACTGAACTTCCATAATATTGTAGAACATCTTTTTATTATTATTATTATTTATTGCTTTATTTATTGTTGTCACTGTGTAGGTATTAGGAAGATAGTAGGTGAGAGGGTATGATATGTCCCTGCAGTTGCAAACATCTCATCACCAAATCTTTTATATTTTCAAGATAATGTAATTGACTTTTAATGGAGAGAAGAAAGGACAAAGGATCTGTGCTCTTTTAGATGGGGACACTGTTTTTAAGTTAGTTGTTAGATTTGAGGCCACATAGGCACAAAGCATATGAGAAAGTATCTGATGTGGATGTTAACCATGTCCACCAAGGCTCCTGCTAAAGACTGCATTCTATTCTGCAGTTCATCTCTAAAGTCCCATATCCGGAGGGGAAGTGTTGGAGACATTACACTAGCTTTGTCAACTTTTTGTAGTGTGGAAGATAAATCATAAGCACAGCATGCTGTATCTGCCAAGCAGATTTTTTTTTTTTTTCTCCCTCCTGTAAAGGAGACTAACTCAAAACTATTGCTGGGGAAGTGATGGCAGAAACCTTGCTCCCTTGGAAAGGCATTTCTGGGCTTGTTTTCTGCTTCTGCAGGTGCCTGATAGAAATTCTTAAGTATGGAGTTAATGTAACTACAAAGCTGTGGTGTGAAAAAGTAGAAATTATTGACTTTCAAACCTTATGGGAAAAACTGACATGCCTGATACCCATGGGCTTCTATCGTAAGATTAATCTCCTGACATGCACAGACTCCTGGCAATGCAGTAGCCTCTTCATAGATTTTTCTTCAAGATGGAAACTGATAACTTTGTTTGCTCCTCTGACATATCTAGAGTGCTGTACAGAAGCTACTGAAGTGTTGCTGTAAAACATTTTGACATACAGAAAGGGTTGGGTATACAGAAGCACTGGCAAGCATCAAGTGTCTTACTTCATGCTGAATTGAAGGGGGGAAAAACAGGGAATTTTCAAAAGACTTGGTTTATAAGTTACAGAATGCTCTATTCAACTTACTGCTTTATGAAATGAATTAATTTAGTAATCTGTATTTGATCTTTGTGTTGTTCAGACTTGGGTAGAGTGAGCCCCTTGGGAGCTGGAATAGTGTGGCAGGTCCAAGGTACTTGTCTGGTTTAGGAACTCCAAAAGATTGTTGCCTTTATATCTGTCTGTGACTCCTCTACAGACTGATCATTTTGCTGGGGAGTTCTGTATACAGAAATCCAAATTCTTCACCTCTTGGATGGCCTAAGAATTTAGGCAATAGCACTTAAATTTTTCATTCTGTTTCAGTAGGTGAAATTGACCAGGAAGCATGAAGTTTGAAGGGAACACCAACATCTAGAAAGGTAACAGTCATATGCTGTAATATCACTAGAGGTGCTACTGCTGTTGTGGAAAGAGCCAGATGCTGGAAGAAAACCTACACTTCCACATTCAGTCACCTTTAGTAGTGTTGTGGTTATTGGAACAGCTATGCATGGGTTACCAATAAGAGAGACAGCCCTGTATCACTGGATCAACAATATTCAGTTAGGTCATTCCCTGTATTTCTCCTTCTGTCCTGTTTCTCCCAAATAAAACTGTTCTGCTGTCCAAAGCTAGTTATACAGAACTAAGGAAGATTTTGGGTTTTATCCCTTGAGATGGGAAAATTAAAAGTATAGTATTTGATCTTAATTATTTGAAAAGGCTGTTGGTCTTTGCTTTTGTCAGGTGCTGTGGTGTCCTCTAATCTTTTGCCCTTTTCATTAATGTTTCTTAATAAAGACAAATTAATCAAGTACCATTTGAAATACATCACTCTAAGAGTAACAAAAAGATCCCATTCCTTTTTAACTTGGTGACACTGCAAGCAGAGTACACTCTGGAAAAAGACAGGCAGCTATTATATGCTGTTTACAGTGACACTTCGTAATTTATTTGATGTGCAATTTATAACTAAGAGGTACAAATAAATTAAGATGTACTACAAATAGCGAACTTATTTCAAAATCCTTAATGTGTATGACTTCTCTAAATGAAATATGAAATGTCACAGAGATGGTACAGAAGACATTCAGGCATAAAGGTGATCAGAAACATCCTGTTCAAACAGTATTTCAGAAAACTAAGTGTTTTAGTGTTGTGATATACATGCTTTAAGTGTAGATCTCAGCACTCTGGTTTATTACTTGAGTTTAACTAAAAGTCAACATGGGAAATGACAAAAAAACTGCATTCGGTCTCATTCAGCTTAGCTCCCTATGGACTTCCAAGTGGCAGCTATTGTTAGTTAAAGAATACACAGAAGGTATGTGTAGAATAATTCAGTACCCTCTGAATTTGTTCATTGCTCTTTGTGGATTAAGACACCGGATGATAATGAATAAGGCTATTAAAGCTTTCTAGAATAAAACTGATTCTATTACTAATGGGATGTAAGGATAAAGGAATGTTAGCTTTATAGTTTGAACTCTTAACAGTCTTACGATAATAGAGACACTTGTAAATTGCAGGAAACAAAGCTGAAATTTGAAACTGTGTCGATTTTTTTTGTTTTTTTTTTTTTTTTACTTGTTTTGATGTCTAAGCTGCTTTAGTGTCTCAGGGCTGGAATCACAGAATGGCTAAACTTGGAAGGAACCTTTGGAGGTCATCTGTTTCAACGTTGCTGCTCAAACAGGTGCGATGGAAAAAAATTATTTTGCAGAAGACTTTTGCAACTTCTGCTTGGTTTTGGCAAAAGGTTGTAACAGGCTTTCCAAATGTGAACAGTAGTCTCTTGTTTGGACTTTTATGTTGATCTTCCAGGATGAACTTTCTTTTCCTATAAGGAAGATAGGAGAGGGGTTTCATTTGTTGTGGGGTGGTTGGTGTTTTGGTTTTGTTTTTTTTTTTTGAGGGGGTGGTGGGGGTGTGTGTTGCGGAGAAACCCTTTCAAAACCTGTTTGGGATAAAATGATATCCTTTCAACAGCAAACTTAATTTCTGTGTGGGGATGGGTGGGGAGTATGTGCTTTCAGCTACAAAAAGTAGTTGGTGCCTGCTTTGGCGACAAGGCTATATTTTCTGTACACAGGAAAGGAAAGGGGAGAAGTAACAAACTGTCCACGTTGTTGCTGTAGTAGTTTTAGTTAGTCTGAGCAATCAAGGAAGATGGGCCATCCAAGATAGTGGTTGTTGGTGGCAAGGAGTCTGGCTAAACTGAATCTTGTGGCTCATTTGCAAGCTCCTTTTCTTTGTTAGTGTTTTCTTCTTATATAGTGCCTGTGCTTGCAGCTAAAGTCTTTCTTCTAGGAATAGGGAATGGAATAGTCAGCTGAGAAGGAGGAGGTGGTTCAAGATTTGTTAAATGTTTCTCTGTGGTCCCTGTGCAAGTCTGGTGGAATGTTTTGTGACTGATAGATGACAAGAAATGTCCATGTTTGGGCTTGGGGGTGTGTTTACTTTTTTCTTTGATTATTTTACACAGGAAGATTTAAAGTTGCAAACTTCTAATATCTTGCTCTCTTCATTTTAGAGTGGTTAAGTGATTAACATTCCCGTGGGCATGTATTTTAATTACTGAATAGAGAAATGGTTTACAATGTTATTTTATATTTTGTATGGAAAGTAGAAGCGATTGTCATTCTCACTATTAATAACAAGGTAGGATGACCACACGTGTGGTGTTAGAATCCATGCAGTAAGATGACCCCTTCCAAGTATCTGCTTTGATGAAGGAGTGGTATTGATGAGCTTTCTTCTGAATGCACTTACTCTATGAAGTCTGTGTCCTTGGATGCTGGTATGATAGGTGCCTTGCAAATATCTGTAATAGCTACAGAAAGCAGTTGAGTACAAATATTTTTACACTGAGTTGGGGTTGAAGAGCTGTTTTTCCAAAGAAGTTCTTGGTTCCTGTATAATTAATTGTAGGTGGAAGAGGGGCTACAGCTGCATGATAGACATCTTAATCAATGAGACTTTGTACTATTATACAGTATAACCTTTAGAGCCAAGCACTTAATAACAAACGAAGCTGTCGGTGCTACACATACTACTTAGGGAGATTAAATGCTGTAATATTGAGAGAACAAAGCTAATGTAAACATCCTTTATAGTTCATGAGATTAACTTTCTACTTGCTCAAACTTTCAGTAATTAGTTTCCTTCATGTCTGTCCCTTGTATTGCTCTTTTGCTTGTAGAGTTCTTCTCGGATTCAGCAGCTTGGTTTACAGCCTGGCTTCAATCTTTGCTGTGTGCTGTCCCTTGTTGGCTTTGAAAATACCCTACAGTTTTTATTGAACAGAAAGACTTACAGTCCTCTTTAATCTTGGCTTTGCCAGTCTATCTGAGCTGCTTGGCATAATGCTTAAATAAAGCTTTACAGAAAATTCATACGTTCCAATAATTCATGAATATGTCTGTACTTCAGAAAAGGGGAGGGAGGGAGAAAGGGCCTATGTACTGGCTGATCAAGAGAAACTAAATTTCCAGTTAGTGTGCTAGAAAGAATCTCCATAAAAATCATGAGTTCCTAATACTTGTCCCCAAATTACATCTGAGGTTATCATCTTTATGGTGATGATACTTTACGTCCTCTGGAGTGTTTTGGTTTGTCTTTAATTTATAGCTGTTCCTATTCTCCCCTCTTTCCCCTATTTTTGTCATGCTGGAAATATTTGGAGCAAAATCAAGCTCTGGAAATAAACAGATTTATTACACTCTTCAAAGTGTCCATATCCTGTTCAATGGACAGCTGGGATCAGCACAGAAGAAAAAGTATTTCTTGAAAGGCAGTAAAGGCAGCAGACTATGTCACCGAGAAATAAGAAGATAATTTCATAGGAAATTTGTAGCAAGCCTGGAACACTGTCGAGTGTGGGATGAAGTAATCAACTTCCAGTATCATTGTGAGCTAACTACTTTGTGTTTATTTTGCAGTGTTAGTCTTTATATTTAGTCTTATGATCCAAACTGGAAAAGAAACTATTTGAACAATTGGGAATGGAAAGTGTCAGCCTACTTTGGTTTTGACTAAATCACTTTCTCTTAGCCTTCTTTTCACTCTCATCTGTCTTTTTCTCCACCCCGGCGCCTTCTTAAGTTTTTGACTATTTCTGATCCAAGTAATCTGACAAGAGAAATGTTCTGCGGGTTAGTGTCCTTTCCATTAAAAGTTTTGGTAGAAATAAAGCAGACAAGCTGGCCAGTCTGCTGTGTGTTTGTCTGGTTGCCCAAGCTGCTCCTCTAGTGGGCTCCTCCAGAGAGAGTGTTACAGCTCTGGCCAGAGTTGTCTTCCTGTCCTCCATATAGTGAGTTACTGCCTTTTTCGGTTGTGTTGTTTCTTTCCTTGCATTCCATAAAATGGATGCTTCTGAACAACTCCATTTAAGACTGAAGACTTGTTTGTACAGTGATCAGCCTAGTGAGATCCTGTACTCAACTGGAGCCTTGCTAAGTTGTATTGATGAGCATTGATGTTTGTTTTGGTTTTGAAAAGATAATAAATAAGGCCTTTTTTTTTTTTTTTTTTTTTTAAACACACTGTAGTTAAATGAGCCTGGGAGATGGGAAATGTAAGGGATGAAACTTTTTAAGAGTCATGAATTCATTATAATTGGAAACTGTTATGTAAAGGATGTTGAGAGAGATTTGCATGCACAGAGACTTATTGGCAGTGTCTCAATAAATCTGGGCTGCCATAAAGCAGAAGGATGCATCTTACAGTGACCTAAACAGAAGCAATTCCTGCAAGTTGTTGGAGCACAAAGTTTCTCATTTACTTGACATTTCTAGCCTGATTTTTGCTATGGGCATTAAGAATACAATCAAAGCTGACTTTCCTTTCTGCTTAGTGTTTTTAGTTCTACATGGGTAATAAGAATGTTTGGCTTGTCAAGTACAAATCTTAGTTGCAGTATGTTCTATGGTGTCTGTGTACCACATGTCAATCTTAAAGGTCTATCTGGTCTACTGAGTAGTCTTTTACAGAGCTTAAAATTTATTAATTTTATTACTTAGTGATGAAAATTATATTGTTTATTTTGTTGATTGTTTGGGTTGTTATTTTTGTGGTGTGTGGGTATTTTTTGTTTGGGTTTTGGTTTTTTTTTGGTTGTTGGTTTTTGGTTTTTTTTTGTTGTGTTGAGAAGTTTCTTTTAAAAGATGCTCTTCTAAAAAAAGTGCAAAAACATCTCAAAAAAATTTTGGCGATATCAATCTTTTGCTGAGATTTGCTTCATTTCCATAACAAAGTGAAAATGAATTTAAGTATTATATGTGTCTGTATGTGTAAGAGAGGAGGATAAGACAACTGAGAAATATGGGCAGAATCTGATAATTAAAGTTGAAAAGTGAATGGAAGCTGTTAATGATTCCATACTATAAATACATTTAAGTTCCTGTGCTTTAAGTCTTGCCTTCCTAGACTCCGCACACCCTCATTAAGAGGGAGAGGAAGAAGGCAAGAAAGGAAAAAACACAAGGGATATGTGATGCTATATTCTCTGGGTGCTTTGGAAGAGTGTAAGAAGGGTGTGCGTTTCCACGGGTGTGTATGGCTGGTGCAATGTTTGAGCAGAACTTTCACATAGAGTGGTTAATTTACCTATTTAAATTAAACATTTAAACATTGCAGTGAACTTTCTGTCCTTGAAATCTATGCTGCTAAAGAGAAAGCCCCTCTTCTGAGGTGGAAAAGGGACTATTGTCTGTAGTATTTCTGCATGATACTTTGCTAGCTGTGAAGAGCAGACTTATTTTGGGGGTAAGGCAGTCAGGCATGAAAGCTTTCACCTATCTCCAGAAGCAGATGTGATCTACAGCCCTGATACTGCAGCACTTCCATCTTTAGGCTTTGGATTGTTTACCCAATTCATTCCTTCTTCTAATTGGAAAAGTAGAAAGAAATGTAAGCTACTACCTGCAGCTGCAAAGCTGAAAGAGTAAAAATGATGTGAAAGAAAATAAAAGAATCATATAAAAGCACAAGTATTTTTAACTTTGAGGTGTTCAAGATGCTGGTAGTGTCCCCAGTAACTTGTCTTCTGTACAAACGTAAACCAGTCTTGTAAGAAATGGAAGCAGGGGCTAAAATAACTTTAACAGTGATGCATAACAAAAAGGTAAGGATGCCGATGACAAGAAGTACAAACTGATGGTTTAAAAATATGTTAATGAAGGTTAAAATATCTGAAAAAATCTCTGGCACAATTGGCTCCTTTGTTGAAAACCGACTCAGTCTTAACAGTAGTGAGGTGGAGGAGTCCAGCCTCTCCTCCACAGGGCTCCAGAGCTGAGTATTGGCATGGTAACATATGGTGGCAGTACTATGAAAAATTCAATTTGTGTTTACTTTCACTAGTACTATTAGCTGTTTAATCTCATACTCATACAACAGGGTTGTGAAAAGGCTGAAAAATGATCCAATGTCACAGATCCCAACTAATCTGTTATCTAGGGAAAAATGAATTGGGTGTATTTTAATTACATCAGTCCCATTAATTAAAATTATTGTGACACTTCATGGTTTGCATGTTACCTCCTTTTAAGGAAACATAGTTGCATGGTTAATTCAATTCAGACCAGAAATAAGTACAGAATACCATACTGAGGGTATTCAACCACAGTAGCAGCTTGCCTAAGGATGTAGTGGGTTCTGTCACTTGGAGTTTTCAAGTCAAGGTTAGATGTGTGTCTTGAGTGGTATTTTCTGGTTAAGCTAACACATGTGCGATAGCATGGGATGCAGAAATTAATGTGTGGCTCTAGAAGATACTATGCAGGAAATTGATGACGTGATCATCTTGGGTCCTTCTGGCCCCAAGGTCACCATAGTTGTTCTGTACGATTCCTAATGCCAAAGGTGAAAAAACATGAGTCATCTACTAATGAGCGTAGATTAAGAGACTTTAAGTGTTATTTCTCCAAAGTCTGAAGTCCTTGAGTCTTTTTGCTTCTTTGTGAGTAATAAACATTTGACTCCTAGTTTAAAACTTTTAAATAGGTAGTGGGCTTCATTTTAGGATTCTCTTCTAAGATGGTGAGTAATTAAGATTATTCTTATGCCTCACTGTGAGCTGTACTGCTTTTGTCTCTGCTGCACGGCAACTCTTATCCTCTTGAATATTGTGCCTGTTTAATTTTACCCTGGAGAGTTCTCCTGTCTGGCTCACAGTGTGATGGTACAAGTGATATAAAGAGAAATGGGGAGTGAGGTGTGGGGGAGGAAATCACCTTTCAGAGAAACCACTTCTTTCAACAGCAGTGCTGGTTTATGCTGATTTAAAGGGTGATAGTTTTGCTGTAAGATGACTCTGTGCTCCAGAAGTACATCTTAATGATGAACTGAAATGCAAAACATAAAAATCCTTTGCAGAGCAAGTTACTTGGGGGCAAATTTTTCTCAGAAAAGACATCATGTCAAATAAAGCCACTGCTATTTAAGTTCCAAGGTTTTTTTTCTCTAAACTATTCTGTGGATCTATTCTGTTCCTGCAAGTGCTGCTTGATTTAAGGTTAATGTCAGATGGGAAATATGTGGCTATGAAACTACTAACATGGAACTAATGGAATGATTTTAATTCCTTTAAGTGACCTATCCATTTTCATCTTTATTACTGAATGGTCACTGCTTTCCTCAGTGCTCTGAAAATTGAAGCGGGGGGAGGGAAGCTTTGTGCACAGTTAAAATACTCATTTTGACAAAGGTTAGAGACTTGACTGGAGGGGCAGCTTGCTCTTCTGTGTTTTCATTTGTCCAGGCTGGACAGCTTTCTTGAGAAGCAATCTGCATGTTGTTCTTCACCTGGATTATGGAGTTGTTTCACCTTGCTCCTGGGCTTTATATCATCTCTTGGTTTCTGAAAACCAGAGTGCTTGCTGCCTGAACAGCAGTCTTCCATTTCCTATTTTCCTCCTTTCTTTTGAAGGCCTTCCCAAGGAAGGGTGGGGAAAATATGTAAGCCTGATCAGCTTTTGCATCAACAAAATCTCATTTCACTTCTGCAGCCACAAACCTCTTTAGCTCCATATACCTATATAAGAGTATGGAAAGGAAAGAAGGGCTGAGTGGAAGACAGGCATAACTTTCCACAAAATTCAGCCTATCTTTGAAACTTGTTGCCACAGCCCTGTCCACCTGCAGGGCTGAAGGCTGTGATATCTGCCAGAAGTAAAGAAATAAGATCCAGATGTGGGGCTGGGAAGGACTCTGAAGGAAGAAAATCTACCACTTTCCCACATATTGGGAAAATGATGTTGTGAAGCTCCAAGTGATGAAGAACAAAGCCTGCTAGAGGTGGCCTGAAGAAGGAGTAGGGATAAACTTCTGATAAACTAGAGGTTACATCCTGCATCCGAGTTCCTCTCTGGTGCTGCTGTTGGGAGGCAGAAGCATGGTAGCATGTGGAATTGCCTTGCAGAGCTGTGTATTAGTATCTGAATATTATATGTGCAAGATTAATGCAAGAGGATGTAGAGGAATAGGAGAAACAGTGAGCTGATGTATACATGATGCTAAAATGGGTTGCAGGCTACTTAGTCACTTTTTCTTACCCAATCCAAATACTTGGAGAGGGAATAGGGATAACTGCTGTTTTGTCTGAGACACTTGTGGTGTCTGATAACCTGGCCCGATATTGACTACTGAAAGAAATTTTGAAGATTATTTTTTATTAAATTTCTTAAACTAAAAAAAAATCCTCCGAGCTCAAAAAAGGCAGTACTGAAGCAAGATCTCAGGATTAAACATACAGAAGGATTTTTAGTTTTATTTACTTCTGTGTCATCTACACATGCAGCTGTCATGGTACTAACTTCAGAGAACCAATATTATTGTCATGTTCTTGGGGCGTTATTTGAAGACAGAATTCCCAGAGTCTATTTGTCTCTTGGTCACCCATTCTCTTGTTCTAACACTTGGCATCTATACTGGTTTGAGTTAGAACTAATTTTGTTCAGTGATTTTTACTTTTAAGCTAAATCTTCTCTAACTGCACTTTCTGAAGATAACGGCATATTTTATCAGACAGTATCTGCTTCTAGCAGTGATAATGCTTGATGTTTAGAGCGACTGTCAAGGATTGGTGTGAGCAGAAAGGCTCTTGCTTATCCTTGTTCCTGTGCAGACCAAGGTCACTGCTAAATCTTGTGTTGGGGATGCAGAAAGTCAAAGGCTGCACCTGTGGGGAGGAGTGGACAGGACAGGTGACACTAAACTGATGAACAAGGCATTCCTTCCCATATAACTCGCATTCAGTATATAGCTGAGGGATCATGAGGGTCAAGCTCTCTTCCTCTAAGGCCAGCATTCGAAGAGGACTCTGTTCTGTGTTCAATCCCAATCCATGTAGTCCAGAATTCAGCTCCTGAATGTGATTCCCATGTGCTGCTGGGTCCAGTCTGGAACTTTCCCAGTGCCTGTTCCACAGTATCAGTAGTTGCTGTTGGGGAGGTGGGTTCAATATTGATTTGTATATATTCCATTTTATTATTATTAAAGCTGAGTGTTCTTTTAGTGTTCTTTTCTAATCAATAGGTCTCCCTCCCTTTGGGAAGGGAGATAGGTTAACAGAGAGCATCTGTTACAGGTCTAGAGGACAGCCCTGACCTTAAACCTTGACATCATCTCTCACAATGTTTTTGTTCTGCTTTGCTTCCAAAATGAGAAAACTACAGATTTTTCTTCATTGAAAGGGGTTTTGTGGTAGACTAATTCAGATTTGAGGAAAAGCCTGATCTGATTCCTTTAGTCGGTGTTGTTCATAAGTTGCTTCGCAATCCTAGGGTAAATCTGTGATTTGAGTTGGTTTGCCTGTGGTTGCATAGTCTGCTTCCCTGGCTGAGAGGGACTGTAGGGAAACTGGGAAGTAAGTCTATTCTGTATAAATTCAAGATACTTTTACTTGTGTGAAGGGGGAGGAGGAGAGGATGTTATTGACCTTCCCAACCATTTGAGTCAAAGGTGGTAGCATAACATTGTTAAGATGAAATACTATATTAAAGATACAAAAAAACCCCAAATAAACAAATACCAAACCCCCCAAAATAAAAAGACAAAAAGCTAATGCCAGTTAATGTATTAATGAAAGTTTCTGGTTTTAATGGCTTTCATTCCTGTGTCCTGCAACTAGATGAATTCTGTCTGATTGCAATGTTAAATATTATAGAAGGTGGTGATGACTGTCCTCAGAATGAGAAAGCAGAATATTTAGGTTTCAGTTTGGAGCTGTTTTATGTTTTGCTTTCAAGGAAGCTGAACTGGCTTCTGCAAAGAAAAACAAATGTAAAACTGTGCAGAACTGAATGCAAACACTGCAGCGCACTCAGATCTGCTGTTGACTCTTGATTGTAACATTACTTCTGGAGAAAGGTGACTGCACAGCCTTGGCTACCAAGACCTCACAAATACAGCAGGCTGTTGTCAAGATAAGATGATGCTTTAAATTGCCTCTGCTTAGAGGCTTTCAGGACCATAGCTTAAGGGAGGGGGGGGGAAAAAAAAAAAAAAAAAAAAGAGGCAGCCCTGTATAGGGAAGCTAATTCTAAGTTCTATTTTAAAAGAAGGTAGAAGGAAAAAGACATAGGAGGTGGGATGAAGGCAGGAATACAAGTACCATGTTTAGGTTGTCTCTGGAAGTGGTAATGTCATCTGACTCCCTCTGCCTGGAAACACAGTTCTGAGGATGCTGCTAAAATAGAGTGTGGTGCCAGAGTTGCTTATTCTAGCTTGTGCTTTCTATTGATTTTGATGTCCAGGGACTAAAAGGTCTTCTCCTCAAGCTTTGAATAAAATAATCCTATGTGGGCTTAAGTTCAGGTGTATGGATTTGGTCCTTTGTTGTCAACCTGTGTTAATTCTTCCATGTGATCAGAGTGCAGATCCTGGGTAGCATCTCAGTGCACCTTTTTAATTTGTCATCTTACTCATTTATTTATTCCCATTTTAATGTTTCTCCATATTGACCTGAGTTAAGGCTGTAGCATTTATGCAACATTGATTCTGTCTTGTTTTTGACAAATCAAGCTTTTGGAGTATAGCACTTGGTAGCTGTGTGGGTTGAATGCTGAAAAGATTATATACAGGCTGTAAAACACCACACTGCATCCCACCATGTAAATGCGTACTCTACTGTATATGATACAATACTTCAAGGATATTATTGTAGAGGTTCTGTCCTGTCATGGTCTTATGCAAAGCAGTACCTCTGCTTTGCCTTCTGTTCAACATTTGGAAGGAAAACCGATGATGTCTGGAGAATGAGCTTCACTGGCAGAACTTCTCTTGTATGCTCTGTTCTCATATGTCTCATAACTATTGATGAAAACACTAGCAATTTGTGAAGGCGCTACATATAACTGCCTTGGCAGGGGGATGGGTAGGCGGGAAAGAGCAATATGGCAGATAATGGGACAGTGGACCTTGAGCCACTGTGACAATGAGCTGCTGAGGGAGTTAATTTGCATTAGTTAAAACCAAAATGAACTACTGCCCTCAACTAGAACTGCAAAAGTCATACAGATTTGATTGCACTCTTTGCTAGCAATCTCTAAACAACAGTAGGTGCAGAATCCGTGAAATTATATACTGGAGGTTTTTTTGTTTTGTGTGTTGTGGTGCTTTTTAAATCACTTTGTGGTGATTGTTTTTCTATCAAGTCCTTTGTTTGTTGGTTTTTTCTGTGTGTGTGTGTGTTCTTGTTTTGTTTTTTTGAAGTGGAGAACTAAGTTTGTTTAAAACTAAAACCATGTAAATAAGAAAGTATTCAGTGAGAGAATGTCTGTGAAGGTTAATATGTTTTATTTGTGGTTTGTTGTTGTTTGGTTGGTTTTGTTTGTTTGATTGTTTGTTTTTGTTATTTAGCTTATTGCAGGGATTGTGGTGATGGCATGACAAACTAGTGACCAGGTTTACATTGCTATAGGTTTCATGATCCTGGGAAAGATAGCTAACTCTCTACACCTTGCTTTCTGATCCAGTACCATGGTTCTTTAAGAAGACTGACTGTTAAATAGTCATTTGAAAATCGTGGGGGAAGTTAAGTCCCTTGGGACACTTTGGTATGAAAGGTGAAAAGGTTTAGATTTTTTTCTTGCCTAGTTAAAATACAGCTTATTTACAGTGACGTGGTGTTCACTCAGTCCTTGAGGTTGTGATGAAGGTTACTTTTGGGTTGTTTTTTCTTGTTTGTTTGGGGGTTTTATGAAATATTTTTATTTTTTTTATTTTATTTTTTTGTGCTTGGAAACTCAAATGTTGCAATTCCTTGGCTCTGGGGGACTGCAGGCTTTGTCTGTTTCTGCTCAGCCAGTAGAGACTGGTCTTGGAATGGACCATTGCTGACAGTTACAGAGAAACCAGGCAGTTATAAGCTTAAGAAAGAGATCCCTTCAAATGTGCTTGGTTCAGTATGTCATAAAGAACCAGCTTAACTAATTGCATTTTAAACCACAGCAAGAGGAGCCAAAAGTCCAGCTTTGACAGATGTTCTTTGCTTTGTTTTGCTTCAGCAGCTCAGAGACCTTCGGGATGAGTCAGTTGCCCAAATGTAGTCATGCGGTGCCGTACAAAACTGCCTACAGCATTCAAGACCCTGTATGGGACTAACAAATACAATATAGGGTGCAAGGGAAGCCTGTGCCTCTCTGCAGCCGCAGCGGGAGACAAAGCAAGGCACTTGTGCATGTTGAGAGGAACAGTAGGTGCCTGTGATCACGTATCTGAGTTCCACCCTAAATCTCCTCTACTTTTTCAGCCCTATATATCCCTCACCGTCCCTGTACTCTATTGTGCCAGTACGTGATAGTGGTGTCTGTCAGTACCAGTCCCAGTCTGTACTGTTAAATGTCATTATCAATGACTTAGTGTGAGTCAGCAAGTTTGTGGGTGACACTAAGCCAAGTGGTGTAAGTTGATTCACTTGAGGAATAGGATGCCACTCAGGGCGACCTTGACAGTCTTGAGAAGAGGGCCTGTAAACTGCATGAGGTTCAACGAGGCAAAGTGCAAGGTCCTGTGCTGGTCAGTATCAGTACAGACTGGGTGATGAATGGATGAAAGCAGCCCTGCAGAGAAGGACTTGGGGAAGAAGAATCGGATATGAGCTGTCAATGTGTGCTCACAGCCCAGAGGGCCAGCTGTATCCTGGGCTGCATCAATAGAAGTGTGGCCAGCAGGTAGAGGGAAGTGATTCTGCTGCTCTATTCTGCTCTGGTGAGACCTTATCTGGAATACTGTGTCCTGTTCTGGGGCCCACAGTACAAGCAAGACTGTTGGAGTAGGTTCAGAGGAGGGCCACAAAATGATCAGAAGGCTAGAACATGTGACCTATGAAGAAAGGCTGAGAGTGTTCCAGCCAGTCTGGATGAGAGGCTTCAGAGAGACCTTATTGTGGCCTTTCAATACATTGAGGGGGCTTATAAGAAAGTTGGAAAGTCTTTTTACAAGGGCTTGTAGTGTGATAGGGCAAGAGGTAATGGTTTTAAACTAAGAGAGGGTAGAATTACATTAGATAAAAGGAAGAAATAATTTAGTATGAGGGTGGTGAGACACTGGAACAGGTTGCCTGGAGAAGTTGTATGTGCCCCATCCACAGAAATATTCAAGGCCAGGATGGATGGGGCTTTGAGCAACCTGATCTAGTGGGAGGTATCCCTGCTCATGGTAGTGGGATTAGAATTAGATGATCTTTAAAGGTCCCTTCCAACCCAAACCATTCTGTGATTCTTTGTTACAACATTTTTAATGAAGTGACAAATTCCTCTTCTAGTAGCATAGGCTGCACTTTATTTCTAAATCTGTGAGTGTAGATCTGAAGTGCTCTTCTGATCTTCAGCTTTGTAGCTTCCCATGCTCCTACAACACTATGCAACTTTTCTTATATTCTGTTGTCTTGCTTTCTCTGTTGTCTAACTACATCAGTAAAAGTCCTCTTCTAAAGAGCACTTCACAAAGTGGGTTTAGATTTGCAATTCACAGTGAAATCTTGTACGGGATAATTTAATCTCATTAGTGCTGGCACACCATCTTCCACTAAAATTGTAGAATTGCTTTCTGCTCTCCAAGAGTTTGGGAGTTATTGTTGCTTTTTAATTGTAACACCCCCACCCCCCCCTTTTTTTTTCTCTCTCTTCTGTCTCTGCATAGTTGCTCAGTAGTTTCTTCTGTCATGTTTGACTAGCTCATGTAATATACATCCTTGACAGGAATGTTTACCAGAGCAGATGAAAGGCATTATAATGAAAATGGCATTTTCTGGTAACACCTGTCAATCTAAATATGTGTCTGCTTCAGCTGAAAGTGAACAGATTCATGGGTCCTACAGCAATCAAATAGCTTTCCTATCCTGGAAAGAAGTTTCCTATTCATGGGCCAGAAAAATTCTGCAGGTAACTCTTCTCATCCCAGGTCTGTCTATCACAGAAGACAAACAATAGAGCAAACCCTCAAACACAGGTTTTGATCACATTTTCAGTCTCTCCTATCTGACCTACAGAAGTTTGTTTTTATTTGTGTCTCTAGAAGATGATGCTTAATTTTGTAGAATGCTCAAATATTAGATTGTGCTTTATTCCCTTGATTTTTGCGACTGTATACTATGCAAGTTGATTTGGCTGTTTAAAAAGCTTGCTTTGACATCTGTGCCTCTGAAAGCCAAATACTTTGCCTTGATCCAGAAAATTATAGAGGCCAAGAGATATTATTCTCATTGAAATGTACCTTGTCAAAACAAAAATTTCAACGATAGGAAAAGAAAGCTGGTCAGTTCCAAAGTGCAAAAGAAGCATCCCAGGACAGACTTGGGCTGTTTGGTCCCAGAGTGAAACTCCTTGTGGTCACAGCTGAATTTTCCTGCTTGCTCAGACAGCTTGTGTATTTGGAAACATTTGTGAAATAAGCCAGTTGAACAGGGAGCCTGTGCCTAGTCAACAGAAGTACTGAGAAACATGAATGTCTGTGGTTTTGTTCTTTAAAATGCCTAGGCAGAAGCATTCTGTGTTTGGAAATTTGTATTTTGAGACTTTCTTTAACAGATGCTCACCCTTATCTTTTTTTACTTAATCTAGCAAGAACAGGTCTTAAGAGTGGGGGGATGTGGAGCTTGGGTGTGATTAGTGCTCTGTGCTATAACAAGCTACTATGAGATTGAGTACAGCCAATTGAGCACAGCTTCAGAAGGAAGAAGGCATTGGGGCAGGTAGGCTCAGGTGAGGGACTGTGTGGTGCAGTGGTTTATTTTCAGCTGAGAAAGGAAGCCTCTGATTTAAAATGACAAAAATAAAGAAACGTGTTTGTATACATATTCTTGTTTTTGACAGGAGTGTTTGTTCTTTCAGGATGTTCTTTGGATGGGCTGAAATACTGTTGAGAAGGTGCTTGGGCAGAGGATGAAATGGAATAAGGGGATCTCGTGTGTTCTGGAAAGTTATTGAAAGCCCACTGTTACTATTCAGGACTGGAGGTGTGCCATCTAGGTTGACACAGACAGAGGAGGACTGTCTCTTCTGTGTATTTATCAAATGTAAAGTGCCTGATGAGAGCTTGCTCTTGCAGCCTTCAGTTCAAAAGCCTGTTGTCAGGAAACTTGAAGTCTTAAACCAGTGAAAGAATAGAGGGGTATCCATGGTTAGACAGCTGGTGAAATACTGTTGTCAAGATTTTTGTTTGACTTTTTGGTTTTCTTGAAGATCATCTTAGTGCTAAGCTGCTACAGCCTAAGAGAAAACTCATCTGGCAGATCTTGCCAAAGAGTTTCTTGCTGAACCCAGTAGCCCCTCTTGTGGGAGCTTGTTTGCTGCTTTTCACTAGCAGGGAGGATGCTGAAAGGTTTCTTTTTTTGGCACTCTTGAGCTACTGAAGTCGTTGGCTCATTAGTAACTAAGAAACAGAAGCATTTACAGGAAAAGCTGCTAGAAGCTGGCAATAGACTTTTCTCTGAAAGAAAAGTTGGTTTGATTCCCCAGTTTGTTTTGCTGTTTTGTGGGTTTTGTGGTTTGTTTTGTTTTTTTTTTCCTGAAGGTGGAGGGATTTGTCCAGAGTCATCCAAGTGCTGGCGAAGTATTTTGTAAAATGTGACTCGGGAAGCATAATTAATATGATACCATCTGATTAGTCAAGCAGTCTTACAGAAGGGAACAAGAATAATGACTTTACCTCAAAGGGTCACGTAGTATTGCATAATGTCAGATAACTACATTAAACTTGATACTGGGCAATATAATATGGGAAGAGAATGCAATAAATACAGAAATGTGAGGGATGTCATATGTCCTAAAGTATGATCTCATTTTATGATCTCTGGAAAAGGTATTGCTCAGGTATCTTTAATTATACTTATTTTGTACCATCTATAGTAGAGACAGCACTGTAATTTTTCATGTACCTCCTCCTTTGACATAGCTTCAGTATTTAAAAGCGAGTAACTGGACTGTCAGACATGTTGCCTATAATGAATTCAGATTAGCTCATTATACAGGAGTTGAAAGAAGTAGTTATAAAATCAGTTTAAAGCTCATCTCTTTGGGGGAGTAAGAGGGAGGTTGGAATAGTAAAGCCTGTTCCCATAATAATGTATTTCCAGAATCTCTTCCAGTTTTCAGGAAACATTGTACTTGAAGGATTGATGCTCAATAGGATTGCTTTGTCAGGGGATGAACAGTGGGGCAAAGGACTCCATTAATATAAGTTTAGTGGTGGGTGTTTTGGTTTAGTGTTGAGTGGGTTTTTTTTCTGCAGCAGCTAAAGAAACATAATTGTTCTTACATATTGGTGATTGGAAGATCAACATTTGCAGGACTTTTTTTGACAAATTTATAGTAACTGTTGAGAAATAGGATCTTGACTGATGGGCTTAGGAAGGTAGTAATAACATCCTGCTATTCATATGCTTTCATATTTACTTCAAATTCAACATGGAGAAAAGTAATGACAAATTGCAAGAGGAGATAAGTTTATTCTGCAAACAGCTAGCCCTGTTTCAGAGTTGTGCTGCACTGTGACCTCTGTTTTTAAGCTTCCGCTCCCAGAGGCGGTGATGTGGCAAGCTGAAGCATCTTGTTATGTGGGGAAGTGCTTTCAAGAAGGTGACTGTATATTAAGCCCCACACTAATTCATTTAATTTTGAAACCTGGAAATCATTCCTTCTTGGACAGGAGGAATCGCCTCCCAGTAAAGGCAAGGTGATACTGGGTCACAGCAAAGCTTTCTGGGCTAGCAGTGTTGTGCTCTGCCCCATTTGGGCTGTGAGCAGAGGACAAAACTGTCTTGTAAATTTAAGCACATGTCCATGCTATGAACTGAATAAACTGTGGTGGCCAGCTTAGCTTCCACTCTGTATTTGCTTTAATTGATGCAGACCTGTAGTTTATGCTGACATAATAGATGATTTGAGAAGCTCTATGTTATACAGGAAGGAATGTCAAGTCAGAATGATCATAAAGCTAGTAATGTGCCATCTTCACCTATCTTGGACTTGGTTGCTGTGCTGATGCTGAGCAGAATAGCCTTGAAATAATGTGTCACATCAGACTTTTTTGAAAAGGGCAGTAAAGTTTAAAAGTAACTCACTGGTGCTTCTGAGATAAAAGGTAGTAAATGTAATCTGAACCCTCCTCTCATGAGGTAGATGTGTCATTGTTACTATCTGAGGGAAGAATATCAAGGCTATACCAAAGTTGTTTTAGTGCCAAGTTGCTTGCCTAGCTTTTGCTTTTGAGGACTATAATTCTGGAGGTCCTAGTGGTGGAAACTTTATTTATATATGAACCTTTAGTCACAAGTTGAACCCTTGCTTATTATCCTGAAATATTAAAACCATGAAAAAGCTGTAATGTGTTTCCATTTAAGATGGAACAACAAAAGACATAAGAAACGCAAATGTAAGGAAGAATTTCTCATTCTGTTGCATGTAAGACCTTTTATATGGTGAATAGAGAAAAGGAAAGAAGATAACCCCAGGAGTCATCTTCTGCTTCTGAAGTTCTGAGATTGCTCCCTTCCACTCTGATGTTGTTTCATAAGACGCTTTGTCCGATCCAAGCCCCCTGCAGGTTTACACTCTGTGTGCTCAGATTTCACTGTATTAGAATAATGCTTTTGTAGTATTGATCACCTTGGAACTATGTGGATGCTAGTTTCAAATGTGTTGAGAAGTGATTAAAATTAAACCCCTTCCATAGGGTCTATGAAAACAAATTATGGCTACAGAAAGAGGCTTTCCTATACAGGTGTTAAGGATTTGTAAGGAATTCTGTCTTCATCCTCTTGATTGAGCCAATTTATCATTAAAAATTCTTTACACTTAATTATATACATGCACTGAAGGGCTCCCAGACTCTGTGCTCTTGCCCGTCTCAATTTTTCTGCATCCGTTTTATGTACCTTAGGCTGGACCATTACTCAGCTCCTTAATGTCCTTCAACCACTCTTGCCTTATGAATCCTTCACCTTCATCAGTCAGCCATGTTTCCATCCTCTTCTCCACTATCCTTCTGTGATGTATCTTCATCACAGCAGAACTATTAATGTTTTACTTCTCATGGGTTGACTTTAAGTTGGGGGGGGGTGGGTGGAACCAACCCGAAAACAAATAAACGACACCCCCCCCCAAGCCCCCAACAAAAAAAAAAAGCTAAAAACCAAACAAACAAAAAAATGAAACAAACAAAAAACCCAAACAAAACCAAAGAAGACACCCATCAACTAAAATGCAAGGACCACTGCTTTTGGCAACAATATAGTCTTGAATTTAATAAAGCTATCTGAACTTTTGCAAGTTGCTCCAAATTTTTGGGTACTGACTCAGAAACCCTGTCTTTATATGTGTCTCTAGTGTTTTAATGTTGCAGAAGGAATTAGATCACTTCTCAAGAAGAGATAGTATCTCTTATTTGAATAACTACTCACATTATAAATCTGTTGCATTGTGTAATTTGTGATTCTTGTTCAGTGGGCCACAATCTGGAAAATGGGGATTAGCATGTATTAAAATCAAATTTTTCAATTTGATAACAAAATGTGGTATTTAGCTGAACCAGAGTGAACTGGTGCACAGGGATAACAAATTATGTGCATTGGAATTTATATTTGATTGTCTTGTGGCAACAGACTATAGATATAATAGAAAACTGCCTACCAAATCAGTCTTCTCCACAAAAAGGTGTCTTCTTATTTTACTCTTACAGTTTGCTAATCACCTTGTTAGAGTTGTCTTCTCACATTATGAGAAACCAATATAAGTATAATGTTCCTGCTTTTTCATTAAATTGAGGGATGGAAGCTTGCTTTTTCTGAAGCTGTAATTAAAGCTGGTTATTCCTGCATTTGTGAAGTCAATAGATGAAAAGTTGATTTAGAAGAAAATAGTTTCAGGCTTGCTGACTCCAAAAGAGCTAATTTTCTGAGGGCAAGCAATTTTAGTGTATTTTCAGGATATTTTAAAAGGTACAGTATTGTTTCTAAATTAAATTCTGTATGTATCTTTATCTTGTAATGATTTTAAAAGCTGAATTTGGATTAGCTTGATGTGGTCATTTGCATGCACAATCAATAGTTACTTCTTGGGAAGATGTGTGACTCTTAGTAGCTTTTGAAATTATTCTGAATTGTAACTTAAGAGTTTATTCTGAAAATGCTCCTTCTAATTCCTTTGTTAAAGTGCTAACCTGGTCATGAGAGGGTGGCGAAACAGTCCTGTACAATTTCAGTAGCCACCTTTGTAAAATGAAGAGTTTGTAAACAACACATATCCTGAAAGTTACTTTTTAAAGGCTGCCTGAGAGAAACTTAGTTTTGACAGTTGTTTCTTCTCTCTGTACTCCAGTCATCCATACTTATTCAGCATACATGGATCTGTAGATGACATTTTAGTTTTAGAGTTACTGATTATGTGTTGCTCTACATATGCTTGTAGGCCTAATTTAGATTATGATGTTTTCTTTTTCCTTCAGCTATCGGAAGCATGGATCACTACACTATAGTTTTGTGTTTTTCCATACGGATGTGGGGTTAAAGTTCAGTAGGATGCATTAGTTTTATGCTAGGGATATTAGCATAGACTTTGGCAGCATTTATTTGCATAGATAAGATGATTTAAATTAGGCACACGAGGTTAAGAGTTTCAAAGATCCACAGGATGGTGTTTGTTTTGACTGCAAAGGGTGCTGGCTAAATTCTTCTACAACTATTGGTATGAGGCCCTAGTTACAATTAAGTTGCATGTAAATAAAGGCAGTTAATCTTGAAACACAACACAAGTATCTATGAAATGTTATACTTCACATAAGTGTACGAATTTATTGTGGCTTGATGCAGGCAGAAGCATGATGTGTATATTGTTTTAGTTTTGGTTGTTTGTTTTTTGTTTTTTCCAAACAATTTTTTTTTTTTTCTTTATTCAGAAGTATGTAAGGGAACTTAAGAGGTCTGTAGTCTGAAAACGACAGTTCTACTTCTTTTATACCAAGGTGATTGCACATGTGTCTAAATTTTAGTCACATTAGTTGTGGTGGACACCATTCAGTTTGGCTTTCCTGAAATGCAGTATAGGTTTAAAAATGGCTTCTTTCATTTTAAGACAATACTTTCCATGGTCTGCTTTCCTTCTAACCATCTGAAAAGAGATCTAGAAGCACAAATGGAAAGTAAAAATTAGCAGTTGAAGATATAATCCTTGTAATTTTACCCTTATTTTACCCCCATGCTTCACTTAATAAATTGGCAGCTGGCATTAAGTAAATTTTTCTCCACTCAGTTTGCTGTACTGTTAGATTTGTGCTGCTGGTTTTATGTCTGAGACATGCAGGCTGGGCCTTTCTCTAGAAAAAGAAAGCTGAGTTAGCTGTGTTTATTGATCACTTACAGCCTGCTAATGCTGACATTTGTAATTTAGTTTGTATGAATGCAGAGAGGGGAGAGGAGGACTGATATCTCCTTGATTAAATGCAGTAAGTAAGCTGGGCTTCTGTGAGCCATCTGCTAGAGTTGAGTGAGCATCCAGTGCTAAATTTTGCTGTTTAATAACAGCTAACTTCCTCTGTGCTCAAGCAGTGTTTGTACATACTACTTCTTTGCCCCCCTCAGCACTTGGTGTAGCTGATGGTGGAACCTGCAGCATATCAAACTGCATAAAAAGGAGATCCCTATTCTTTGTGTGGTTTCAGGGTAAATATGCTGGATATGGTGAAAATCTCTTGTTCACAGAAGAAAAGCTGAGCTGGAAAAGCTTTCATCTGTGTTCTGGAAGAATACTTGGGGTATATGCACTGAATACAATTAATTAACTTGGTCTTATTTACAGGATAGCAGAAATACTGATGTTGGAAAGAAAACTTCTCCTAAAAGGACTTGCTGCTGTCCCTGTCTTTTCATGAGATAAATCACACAATTGGGACACGTTCAAGAGAGCAAGGCTAGCTCAGTTTCAGTGAGGAGACAATGTAGTTGCTTGTGGCTTTTCTTCAGTTCCTCTTGGTACAAATAGAATGGAAATCTACAAATAGATTTCTTCGGTTGCAATCAGGCAAACGCATAACAGGGTCTCGTACCCTTTATAATAAGCAGTGATGGTTTGGCTTCTGGTAATCATTTCCCACCTACCCATTCAGGCTGCATGAAAACCACACCATTTAAATCTCTGCAATCTTTGAGACTTGCGATTTCTCTTTCAGACTTCAGATAGGTCCCTCTCTGGGGTTATGCAGAAATGGAAGGAGTATCAGCTCCAATGCCTGAAATACTTGTATGAGGCACCCCCCATTGCAGCAGGTAAGTCCACTTGGTTGGGATGGGATGTATTAGTTTTTTTTAAGTGTATTATAACAGCATCAAGGGAGTGATTATGAACTTGAAAATACTTCTGCAGTTGACTTTCCAGTCCATTTCTTCTTTATCTCATTTGCTTCTGCCTGGTCTCTGTGGGACTATTCCTTCTGCTGAGGAAGAATTCTATAGAACAATTTCGCTGTAAAGATGTTGGCCTCTATGTCCAGTGGCAAGTGGGGGCTGTAGCACATCAAAACAGCACACTAATGTAATGTCCCTAAAACTTTTTTAGGGGTCAAGGTTAAGAGAGCACATAGGCTTTAGGAAATCTGGGACCATGCTGTTCGTGTTGACTTAGCAGTTTGTGGGCCTTAATGTTGGTATAAAATATGTTGAGCATTGTAAAATGCTGCAGTGGCTTTAAAATAAACAAACAGACAAAAAAATCCCAGACCAACGCCTTAGCGAAAATGAGAATACAGCTTGTCTTAGCAGTTGAGCTACTGTAACATGTTGAGAGCAGCTGTGATCTGCCAGCATTGTGGTATTTAAAGGACACTGGTGACTCGTCAGTGACACTCACAAGTAGGTACAGTGCAGCCTCTCCTATGCCTCAGTGCTTTTGTGACACACTGAGAAAGATAAGATGGGTCTAAAGTTGTATCTGTGAAGAATTATTTCAAAACTGTTAATTTTCCTTCTCTTGACTATGTTGTTATGGCAGAGCAAGAACAGTAGCTGATGACAACAATGTCAGGGAAACATTCATCTCCCTCTGCTCTGTTATACTGTTGAGCAGTTGAATGCTGCCCTCTAAGAATGACAGATAAATCTGAAGCTGAAGTATTCTCATGTTGATTAAGCTGTAATGCAAAGTTATGGTTGTGTGTGGGTATTTCATTGATAGATCCGTATGTTAGGCTGGACTTTTCAACTGAACAACTGTGAACCATTCCCAGGAATGATTATCTACAGTATTCATAGTAAAAAGAATTTTAAATTAAGCTCAGACACATAAGGGTGTAAAAGAGAAAAGATGGGAATGTGTCAATATTGATTTACTTTTCTTGTCCCTTGATTTAGTGAAAGATGCCAATCTGTTCTTCAGTTCCCCTCTGAAACAACAGTTTCCCTATTGTTTGAGATTAAACTCTTTTGGACAAATAAGTCTTATTTTAACTTCATATCAAAGTTTAATAGCATAATGTTGTCACAGCTTAAACGTGTCAATGTTTTCTTTTATCTTCTGCTCTTCAGTCTTTTCCTCCTTGCAGTATTAATACAAGTCATGACCTTCCCTTCCATCTCTCCACAGAAGGCAAGTTCTGCAACAGAACATTTGACGATTATGCCTGCTGGCCAGATGGACTGCCTGGCACCTATGTGAATGTCAGCTGTCCCTGGTATCTCCCCTGGGCTAACACAGGTAAGAGCCTTTCCTTACAGGCACAGCTTTAAAGCAGCCCTGTTTTCCTTGTACAGTCTTAGCAAGGGTAAAATTGGTTTAATGGCTCTGAGTACAGTCAGTTCTCTGCAATGTAACAGTAGGAATGGGTCTCAGCATGATACACACTCTATCTCCATTTACCTGGAGACAACGAAAATGAGAGAAGAGACTTCTTAAGGGTTGCATTTAGTTTGGATTTTTTGTGCTCTCATCTGTTTTTGCTGGTTGAATAGTGGTGACTTAATAAAATAATACCGTGATGCTTGTTGAAAACTACCTAATAATAATGATGGTGTGGTTTGAAACAAAACACAGAAACATAGAAATGTCTGTGTTGGAAGGGACCTCTAGAGGTCATCTAGTCCAACCCCGCTACTGAGAGCAGGGACATCCTCAACTAGAGCAGGTTGCTCAGAGCTTTGTCAAGCCCCACCTTGAATGTCTCCAGGCATGGGGCCTTAACCACCTCCCTGGGCAACCTGTTCCTGTGCTCCACCACTCTTGTGGTAAAGAACTTCCTCCTTATTTCTAATCTAAATCCACTCCTTTCTAATTTAAAACCAT